>WWET01002552.1:34719-59530 GCA_011038615.1 Limnodynastes dumerilii
GCTCTTTGTATCTTACTGTGCCCATTTACTCCGGTTACAACAGTTACTTATTACAGATCCAAAGGTCCTAAATTTCTGAGGACTGGGCAACATTGCTTAACTCATTATTACTGGCAAAGTTGTGGAACTACACACTTGTGTTCATATCTACATATATTTACAAGGTCCCTAATTCTCTGAGGACTGTTATTATTATAACATCAAGGAGTGTGTATTGCCTCAAAATTCTCATATGCAACTACTGTCTCTATTTGGATACCCAACTATTACAGCCTAATGAATTGTATGCTTTTATATGGTCAAATACATTAAGTTTTAGATCCAAGGTTGATGTTTATTTGTTGTCCTTTCATCTGAAACGCCTAAACTATATTGTGTTGCAGTTTTTAGGATGAAATGGGAATTGTATAGTGGAGTCTAGAATGCTGCCTGTATTGTATAGTAGTGGCTATGATTTTCTGTCTTTTATTGTGGTTACAAGATTGTATTGTATGATGCTTACATGGATATTATACTCTAGTAACTAAAATGATAAATTGTTAAACAGGTGGGTGCAAAATTAAAGTTTGCAGGGGGGTGCCGAATACCCTAGCACCGGCCCTGCTTCAACTCACGCTGTCCTAAGTGACGTAAATTGCCTATCAGTATAAATCGAACACATTTTTCTGGTCATGTGTATTGCAAACAATAGCGAAAAGCACCATGACTGCTCATCATTGAATAAGCTCCATAATATTTATCTTTACTTTTTCTTTCCCTGTTCTCTTTTTGTTTTTCAATTCTCTGTCTGATACCTCTATAAATCTTTAATAAGAAATAAACAACCCTGAACAAATAAGCTTTCAACTAGTAGTATGGTTTCCTTATCACATTTTCCCCGTCACCTACTGCAATTGTTCAATTTCATCCCTGTTTGTGATATGGATTTTTTTCTTGTATTGGTTGTATTTGATCTTGTAATAAACAGTTTGTTTTCTATTTTTGGGGAAATAACTATCTGTTGTTTAGTTTTTATATCAAGCTAAACAAGAACCTCTATAAATTGCTTTACCCATACTAGCCAAATTTGGATAAAAAAATAAAATGATAATAAAGTGACCAGTAATATTTTCAGTATTGTGACCACTTTGAATGGGAGATTCCTTGTCTTCTTCCCCTTAAAAAAAAGCAGCCATATTGGTAATTCTGCTAATGATTCTTAAGAAGCACAAGAGGCATTGCTTTCACCATTATGCAAGTCATAGTATTTTAGCTTACAACAAGGCTTTAATGGCATTCGGTCTCCATGTATCTGGTCAGTCATGTCAGGCGGTGTAGCCATTGACTAGGAAATAAGCCATGATATAAGGAATATTGGCCTCCATTTACTATATCACTGGAAGCGAGCGTACATTTACAAATGCACACTCGCTACACCTTGCTGCAAGCAGATCGGTGAATTAACTGTTTCTTACCTGTCCGACGAGGTCCCACGATGATCCACGGGACTTTCGCCGGCATCGAGTGAAGAAGAAGTGCCCATGCATGCGCAGTAGCTGCCATTTGGGACTTAAAAACTTTTATGTCCCAAAATGCAAGCAACACTGCGCATGCGTGGGACTACGAGGCAGAAGTGACGCTGGGACAGGTAAGTAAACTGTTAATTTTGTATTGTTCTTTTTATTATTATTTTAAAGTATTTTTATTAATAATTTCTAAATTAAGTATATAAAAACTGTTTTTAATATTTTTTTTATTTTTGTACATTTTCATTTGCTTTTCTATTACAGCGGTCTCCCAATATATACCCCCCTTCCCCCCCCTAATAACAGCTATTAAGGGAAAAGGAAAAGGGGGATATATGGGGGGACTGCTGTAATACCTACCCTAACGCCATCTTTAGATGGCATTACTTAACTTGTCGGCACAGATTTTTTAAATCCACGCCAACACTTTGTAATTACAACGATCAGCTGGACCGCATTCATTAGAGCGGGCCAGCGATTGTGACTGCAGAAGCTGATGATCACCATGGTTTCCATAGCGATCATAGCTTTGTAATATAGGAGTATGTAGGAGTATGTAGCTTTGTAATATAGGAGTATGTAGGAGTAATGTAGGAGTATAGGCAACTCTGACATTAATATCTACTCCCATGTGAACTCCCTTGTCATCCCTCTCTCACATATGGAGTTACAATGTCCAGAACCTTACCTTAAATTCTCTGCATGGATCTGTTCCCGTCCAAAAATGCATTCTGCCACCCACTCTGCATAATCTGCATGCCTATCCCTGCCCCCTTGCGGGGATTAGATATGCGGATCAAGGAGTGACTCCCTGTCGGACAGATCACCTAGTGTGCACAGCTAAGTTCTGCGCAATAGGATATCCATAGCGCACATCTGGCGCACCAGAAAAATACGCAATTTCAAGCAGCTTGCAGAGGTTGGTGACATTACTTATTTTGGATCAGACATCATCTTTAAATTTGAGTTAGGCCATTCTTTGCTGCACATTTTATTATTATAGTGTAATAATTTGTAATTCAAGATTAATATGTAACAAAACTACTTCAAATTTATGCAATTATATTTGTACTCTTTCCTGCACATAAAAGATTTTCAACACTCATTTTATGAATTAATTAACATTCACATTTCCAGCAAAATAAATTACAGCACATCTTGATAACTCAATTGGTTTCTGTTTGATTTACACACTATGGTAACCACTTACATTAAAGTGGACGCTTAAAACCAGGAAAGAATAATTTAACCATTGTGCAACCATTAATATTGTGCTTATCGGCAGCTTGATGGATAAATATAGACCGTTATCAGGGGTATCCCTGAGATGGGCTTCAGGGACCAGACGTAGTTTAATGTTAGGTTGTGGGAGATAGAGGGTTAAGGTTAGGCTAATAGAAGGGGAGGGTTAGGATTAGGATAAGGGTAAGGGTTATGGGAAAATCTTACCTGTCGCCACTGCAGAAGTTAGATCTTCATTCGTTACTGGGTCCACACTGCTGTCGCCGCTGCACTTCCAGAATACGTGTTGAAATTCGACACATTGGGCTGGATCCAGACTTAAGTAAGTGCTTGAGGTTAGTTACTCCTGGGCTAAACCATGTTGATTTCAGGGGGAGTCAAATTAATTGTATTCTTTGCATGTAGGGATATATCTTTAAATTGCTTACTGCACACAGATACAGACCAGATTTACTATCACACTGTTATTTAGACTTGGGATAGGAAATATCACCTCTCAACTCTAATACTGTTTTCAACAGATGAAATATGACTCCCCTGCAATCAACATGGTTTAGCCCAGGAGTAACTAATTTCAAGCACTTGCTTAAGTCTGGGTCCAGCCCATAGTGCCGGCAAGCCGCACCCTTTAGGAAATATTATATAGTACATAAGGGGTGGATTCACAAGGGGAAGTGCTCTCCCCGATAGATGTACCAATGAGAGAGTTAGCATTTCAGATATGCAGTCTCATTCGTACTGGCAATATTGATGTTCTGCATGTCTGAAATGCCAGGTCCTGATACTGATGTCTGTGTAATTGTGAGCAGACAAGTCAAGAAATTCAAGAAGTAGAGTAACACAGTAAAGAAACACACAAAAGAGGAGAGAAAAATCTTGTCACTACAGGGAATAAAGGGAACAAGGGGGTAGTAGAAGGGTGGGTGGAGATAATAAAGAGAGGAGTCACTGGGTCTAAATGATTCCGTAATCCACCTCCACTACCCTCGAAAAGATTCTAAATCCACCCCTAAAGTACAACGGACTTAATGGTGTGGAATATGCCTCCATACCTCAACATGGTGACTTTCTCCATGGAGTAAAGGTAAAGCATCCACACTCTATAGTAGATAACTCCACAAAACTGACTCTTCTATGGCAAAATCTCTCAGTAAAAGATAAAGGTTTTTTTTCCTCTGCTTCATAGCAAAGACCAATATTTTTACTTTGTGCTGCATTTTGTTGTAGAAGCCCAGGCTTGTTAACGAGAAGGCCATCTTTTGAATTATTGAGCCAGACAACCGCAAACTCCTGACAGGCTTATGTTTGATATAATGCATATTGGAAGAAGTGGGACAAAATGAATCTTCTCTCGCAGGTGCCAGTGTGCCCTTGTTTTTTATTTATTTATGGCCGTGACGTGAAGTCGCTCGCTGCGTATATCAAACTTTAGTGTTCCTGAGGCACAACGAGACAATCGCGCTATTTCACTCGCTGTGGATGAAGTTGAAAGCTGACTCCTAGCCTGCTGTCCAGCTCCACGTTTTGTTCTTTTTGAGTGATTACTTAGAGCTCAGACAAGTATAAGGCAGTATTGTTGTAAGTGGAGAACAGAAAGAAAGTTTGCCTGTCAGGCTGGTAAACGTTAGGAAAAACGGGCATCTGGAACTGTGCGGAGGAGGACTGGAAGGGGCTGATTCATAACTGCTCTTGCAACTTTTTTTAGGTGCAGGTTTAGACCAGAGCAATACCATGTTGAACTGTGAGGGGAGGAAAATGTAAACCGTGAAGCCTGAAGAAGAACTGAAATGTGAAGTTTCTTAGCTCAACTTTTCTTTTTATTGGAGTTTCAAATGAATGACAAAAATACATTAAACATCACAATACATGATAAAATACACAGAATATACACAGTGCCATAAATGTAACATGTCTGGGCATTAGATAAAAAATATAGGAAAGGTGACAATAGTAGAGGTCTAATAATATCTCACTAGCGAATAAAACATAGACACAGATGACCACCTATGTCTAAGGATTTATTGGTCTTTACTGCCAGATATAGAGACTATCGGGGTGGGGGGGGATCATTTGAGTCCACGGGCATCTCATACTATGTAGCTTGGTAGAAGCACTGGTAAACATGTTCCTTGATAGGGATTTGGAGAGTCTCTACAAAGCTCTCCCATATGCCGAAAAATTTAGGAACTTGTTTTTCTTTGCTTAAAGAACTTATTTTATTAACTTATCTCTGAACATATTTATAGTAGGGGGATGTCATTTTTTTGCCACAGCTGATATCATTAGCAAACATATTTTGCTGTCTTTAGTGAATCGTAAGGAAGTGTCTGGGATGCCCAACACTGCCCATTGTGCTGTTAAAGGGGCGTATTCTAGCAAGTATACCTAGGCATACATTTGTACATGTCACAGGCCCACAGTGTTGTTTTTTTCCAACAGCGTAAGCTGCCATAAAGCCCGGGGCGTGCACTCCTCTCTCTCTCTCAGGACGTACAGACCCCCGCACGTATGGAAAACATGCAGAGTTCTGGATCCTGTCCTAGGTCCGTGTTTATGGACTGAAGTCTTTGAATGATACTTTGTGTTGCATATGATATGAAAGGCCCTCTCATCATTGGTTTAGAAGCATCCCAAAATAAATGTATGTCCTGTAGATGTTCCACATTATCGTCTACATAATTGAGGAAATCACATTCTAAATGTTTTTAAAAATCCCCAGAATCACTCATATATGCTGGAAATTTCCAATTGTATGACCTATCTGTGGGGGGTGATCAGTGTTAGTGTAAACTAAATCGGTGCATGATTGGAAATTATGATGTTTTCTTTTTTTTTTTTTATTCAGTAGTCTTTTCATTGGTTTTATAAGACATACAATACATAAAAAACAAAGACAAGAACAAGCCCCGCTCTCTCCCAAGGCACTTCTATAGGAGTATTACCAAATGCTCACCGGATCTGCATATTTAAACTGCATGACACATTGGGCCTGATCCAGAGCTACGAAATTTCGCACGGCGGGCGAATGCGTACGTTCGACCGTGCGAATAAACATGCACGCCCCTAACACTCCCATTGTAAAGTACCTGCTTACGGCGGCTATACCCTACACTGGGTACTACCGTCGGCCGTACGAATTTTCGCACATAATACGCTAAGCGTACGGGCTTAGCACGCCCATACTGTACAATTTAAATGGCTATCCCCGCCTCCGTGTAGTAAAACGAGCGCCCAGGCGACCGTCGTACTGAACGCACGCCCCTCGAGCGAAAGGTCCTGAAACGTCGGACTTACTCATACATATGACTCCGTGAGTTTTCTTCATAGCAGACATCCAGTGCCGGGCATTTGTTGCAATATTGTACAGACCAAGCCTCCCAGTCATGGCACGGATGCACTTTATTTATTGAAGATGAATGCCACACATCATCGTTGCATAACATACAATACATAAAAAACAAAGACAAGAACAAACCCTGCTCCCTCCCAAGGCACTGCTATAGGAGCATTACAAAATGCTCACCGGATTTGCATAATTAACCTGCATGACACATTAACACATTAAAGAACATTCAACATTCCATATGTCTAAACATACTGCTCATCTCTACAGGCAGGTCGTCGCCTGGACCGCTTAATCTCTCAACACCAATCACAAGTTGTATGTGGCTCATAAGGGTGTGTGGGGGGGCAATGTATGGCTTCCCAAGTTATATGAATTAATCCAGTTTACTCAGTTTAGCCTAGAGTCAAATGTGGGGATCCTTTACCGTTATGCATATAAGCCTCAGATGGATTCTGAAATTACTGTGCGGGGATTCACACCACTGTGACCATATCTTATGATATTTGTGTAGGGTCTTCCTTTGCTTATACAAGTGTCTGTCATGCCGCACATTATCATTTACTAGGGCCCTCCAGGTATGGAAATCAGGGGGGTCAGAGGCTAACCAGGATCTAGCTATTACAACCTTGGCAAGCGTACAGAGGTTAAGCACATATCTGTATAGGATTACATTGCAAAACTCTTCTGTATTAACTCCAAACAACACAAAAAGGGCATCCAGAGGAGGGAGATCTGGGGCGGTATCCCTAACACACGACCAAACCCTTTCCCAAAAACATTGTACAAGCGGACATGCCCACAGCATGTGCCAAAAGTTCGCCCCAGAAGCACTACACTTAGGACAGGCGGAGGACAGACGTAGACCAAGCTTAAACATACTCAGCGGCCTATAGTATATCCTATGCTGAGTATAAAAGTGGACTTGTTGGAAGTGCAGGCACATCGTAGCCTCTCTAATGCAACCCACCATAACCTCCCATGTGTCATCATCCAATACACCCACATCCCCGTTCACCTAAGGCGCAACCCAGCCAGTGTATCACTTGCAACTACACCATTGAGGGTACTGTAGATGTATGAAATGGCCCCATGTTGACCCAGATCTTTTAGCATTAATTTAGTAGTAGAATCCATGATAACAGGAGCCCCATCTTGAAATTGTGTCGCTAAGGCGTGCCGGAGCTGCAAATATGCGAAAAAGTATTAGGGAAATTAAACTCCTCCCTCAACTGATCGAATGTCTTTAAAACCCTGTTCGAGTATAGCTGACCCAACATCTGCAGGGGGGAATGTAACCAGATGCTGTGGGCCTGGAGAGACATTATTTCGTCATAATTCTTATTCCTCCATAATGGAACCTCCGGATCCGTGTCCCCGACCCCCAACAACTGCCCAGCCTGCAGAGGCGGCCCATGGCATAGGCCGTATAGGCGGCCGCCTATGGCCCCGCGGCCCCACACCTCCTGCTTTTTAAGTTAAAAACAAAAATTTCATTTTTTTCTTTTGTGCAAGCCGCTTGCTCTTGTGCAGTAAAGGTCCCGCGCGGGGCCGCGGCAGCAAGTACAGTGCCGCCAGGTTCATCGGCCTTCACTTCCCGGAGACTGTGTAATCACATACACAGTGCCTGGACTCCTGCGTCCAGGCACTGTGTATGTGTTGCTATGGCAACACAGCGCCGTTCAATGGACCTGCGGCCCTAGGGCCCTGCAAACCCTAGGGCCGCCCCTGCCAGCCTACCTCCATATTTCAATGGCCTGTTTGACCAGAGGGCAAGTAAAACCCCCAGCTCTACCCACCAACAGTAGCTGTAAGGGAGAAAGAACCGGAGAAGAGCCGTGCACCAAGGCATTAATTAAACCCATGGGGCCCCTTTCATTAGGAAATTATAATGTTTTCTATTCTGGCAGTTATCATTCTCTGTAACAGTGGCTGGATGTCAACAGAAAGTCAATTTGTGATGAACAGTTATATGGAATGTTGTATTTTCTTAATAAATATATTAGTGAGAACATAGGACCAGAGTTTGAAAATAAGAGGAAAACAGGTGCAAAGTTACACCTTGCTAAAACCACGTTATATTACAGGGGAGGCAAATGTCATCTATTGCAAACAGTATTAGAATTGAGAGGTGATAAATCTTAACCCAGAGATTGTCAGTATCTGTGTGCAAAAAGCAAAAGGAAAGTATTCTCCCTGCATGCAACCATTAACTTTATATTCACTCCTATGATATTAAGCATGGTTTTGACCAGGTGTAACCTTCCACCTGTTTTCCTCTTGTCAGTAAGAAAAAATACTTTAAAAATTGAAATAATAAAATACGTTTAGAGACTACTAATCCATCTACTGCAGAGTTGCCGACTATTGAAAGCTTCCCTCTGGGAGAACCCGGAGGGAAGCCATAGATGACTGTGAGGGGGCGGGACTTAATGAAGCAGTTTTTGCAAATTGTGTCATTAAGCCCCCCTGTCAATCACCAGTGTGATCTCAGGCGTTAACAAGTTAACATCAACAAGTCCCACCCATCCCTAGTAATTCTAGGGATTACATAGGTGAATGTTTGGGTGTCGGAGGATGTGGGAGATTTGCTGCCTCTCCCGGGATACCGGCCCAATTTTCGTGAGTCTCCCGGATATTCCGGGAGAGTTGGCAACCCTGATCTACCGTGATACAAATATTTAAGTAAAAGCAAAATATAACAAACAGTATTTAATAAAAAAAAAAAAAAAGTTCTTTAACAAACCAAAACTTAATTCTAAAAATATTGCAGCAGCAGAGATTTCTTATATCTATAAATCAAATGTGCATTAATCATCCATCTTGAATTTCTACAAATGATAGTTAGGTCATGGGCCTATAATATAAATCATGTGTCTTGCATGTTAGGAATCTATTTATTGTGATAAATTAGCAGATCCACTGTTCTAAGAGAAAACCATGTATCCTCATCCAGCTATTTATAAACCCACTTCTCCTATAACTGAAGCTCCCAGCCCTCAATCTATTGACTACATATGAGTGTTCCAATTATCTGTGACTCTCCTCTAGTACTTTTATTTTGTTTGATTTATGTCTTGTGTCACTGGTAACAGAGGCCTGAGCTGCATCACAGGCAGCCACAGCCCCCGGCCGGCTAGGCAGTCGAGTAATAGGCTTCACATCCTGCTGATCTTGGTGAAAAAAAATTTGGGACCTATGTGATCAATCTTGCGAGCCCTGGGAAGCCAGCACAACAGGTGACCTGTGTGGCTGGGGCATTTCTGCTGTGCTCTGTGCACAATAAAATACGATACCATTACATCCTTCTATTCTGAAAAATCTCTTGTGGCTTCCAATATCTACGATATCTATCTGTGATGGCAGCTGAATTACGGGGAGGCAGGGGTTTAACTATTGCTGTACCCTCTACAGCAAATCCTACATTGCCACAAATTTGCTTTTTGGATGTAAATCTTAGAAAGAAAGAAAACATAAAAATGACATTATACCATTATCCTTAGGAAATGATAAACTAATAAATAGAGAATATGTATATAATTATAATAATGGTAATGGCCCAGATCCTGGGCTACAGATGTCTGGGGAATTACGCACTCTGCGAGTGTAAATCCCCAGTCGGCTATGAAGTGCGCATGCGCACATCATAGCTACGCTAGCGTACCGGCCGGTGTACGTAAGTTAGTTATGTGCGTTGGCCGGTACGTTAAAGGGGCCAGCTTGTTACCTGTGCAGTATCTCTGCCATATAGGCGGAGAGAGGCATTTAAATTAGGGATCGGGGCGAAGGAAGGCCCATTACGACAAGGTCGGAAATTTTAAGGTAGGAATCTGGACACGTAATTCCTACCTTGAGCGGGGAGTGCAGGGGGCGTACACTCCCCGCTATGCTGTCGTACCTAAAGACCACACCAATGTATGGAAATTATGATTGTACACATAGAGATAATTTGAAGAAAAAGTATGTTTCTCAGATGTGCTTAT
Organism: Limnodynastes dumerilii; assembly: GCA_011038615.1. Classification (NCBI taxonomy): domain Eukaryota; kingdom Metazoa; phylum Chordata; class Amphibia; order Anura; family Limnodynastidae; genus Limnodynastes; species Limnodynastes dumerilii. Next base: position 44,793 of record WWET01002552.1, read on the forward strand.
TCATAAATCATCTTTTACTTAATCTTTTGAATAGAGGAATTGTCTTAATACAGTCATAAACAGCAAACAGCATTCATCACGCTGGTGAGTATAGGTGCCTAGTGCTCCTCTTTCCTCGGGGCTGGATTAAACATCTTGGCAGTTACTCTCTGATGGTGGCCCTGGAGAGGAGTAACTCAGTTTGGCCATTTTATGAATTAAATGACCTTATTTTACTGAGCTAACTCCCTTTTGACACTGGCTCCCAAGGGGTCTTGGGAAGAGTGGTTAGCACTGTGGGAGCAGTCAAGCCCCCCTAGCCTCCATGCACCTCTGTGCCTAAAGTAGTTACAACATGATTGCTGACTCTCCTGGAATGTCCTGCCCCCCAATACTAATGCCTGTCAATACTGTGGCTCATAAGGATGGATGGGGTGTGATGATGGACGTGATTCAGAGATTGAAAATAAGAGAGGAAAGTTACTCCTGGGCTAAACCATGTTGATTGCAGGGGAGTCGTATTTCATCTGTTGCAAACAGTATTAGAGTTGAGAGGTGATGTTTCCTATCCCAAGTCTAAATAACAGTGTAATAGTAAAGCTGGTCAGTATCTGGGTACAGTAAACAATTCAAAGTTATATCCCTGCATGCGAAGAACACAATAAACTTGACTCCCCCTGCAATCAACATGGTTTAGCCCAGGTGTAACTTTCCTCTATTAATTTCATGCTCCTTCTTAAGTCTGAATCAGGTCTGACGTCACTAGTGTCCCATCCTAGGGTCTTTGGGGAATTATTTGCATAAATGGGTCATAAACACCTGTCCCCATACTGTAATCTCTTTCTTCCTTCTTAGATCTCCCGGAGCGAAAAAATAAGAAATAAGCAACTATGAGTTACATCAATGTACAGACACAAAGGGCCCAATTCAATTAGCTTTGCACCCGCGTTATTTGTGGTGAGAAGCTAATTCTGCAAATTTTTATTTTTGGATTTTTATGTGCACCCCATAGAGGTACGCAGAAAAATCTGTGAATTTTTGCTACCATAAATTATGGGAAAAAGCGCACCGCAAGCTTTTTTCCGTCATCGTGGCTAATTGAATCAAGCCGAAAGTATCTGATCCAGACTGAAACATAAAAATAAAGCATCCTGTGTTTGTGCTTTGTGTGAGTATTCTCTGTGAGCCTTCAATGCAAATGTGAAACAAAATAGCATAAATAAAATAACCATTAAAATGTATGAAATGTTTAAAGCTAAATATATTTTGTTTGAAAAAAAGCATCAAAGGGCTGGATTCAATTTTTAACATACGTTCCAAATACGTTCCAAATATGCGCAGTAACTATTTTACGCTATCTACGTAACGTTTCGTTATGTAGATTGCATAAGCTCAGTCTTTAAAGACCATATGTACGCAACCTACGTAACGAAACGCTACGTATGCAGCGTAAAATAGTTACTATGCATTTGTAGTAGCTAGAATCGGCAAGTTTGTCACGTATGTTAAAAATTACGGGTTTGTGAATCCGGCCCAAAGGGCCTGATCCAGAGCAACGCTCGCAAGCGAGCGTACGACGAGCGTATGCGAATTCGCAATGCGCATGCCCAGTATGACAGCTTCCGGTCGCCCGAGCGTCATGAGCGAATAGCGGGCGTATCGTTAGCGTATTTTTCGCTCGCTGGGCGTATTTTTTTTACGATGGTCGGCTGGGCGCCCGTTTTACTACAGGGAGGCGGGGATAGCCATTTAAATTGTACAGTATGGGCGTGCTAAGCGTATTTTCTCAGCGTATTTTCTGCGAATTTTCGTACGGCCGACGGTCGTACCCAGTGTAGGGTATAGCCGCCGTAAGCAGGGACTTTACTATGGGAGTGCTAGGGGCGTGTAGGTTGATACGCCCGAGCGTACGTTCGCATTCGCCCGTCGTGCGAATTTTCGTAGCGCTGGATCAGGCCCAAAGTCTCCAATGGACTTTACAGCTGTGGAGCCTCGGCTGCTGGCATCATCCTGGAGTGCAGTTTAGTCTGAATACCTGCACTTGTGCATATCAGGAAGACCCCAGACTCATTGCAGTATAAGCGATCAAAGTCTGATACCTCATTACACAATACCCAACCAACAACACATAATCTAATAAAAACGAGGGTTTTTAAAATCTATTTATGTTTTTAAATATCTTCTTCTTTGCAGCCCTGTTATTCATAAAAAACAGCACTAGTTATACAGGTCTTCCGTAGGTCCAAATCTGTTTCTGTGAATGATGATTCCTAACATATTTTAGGTTGCGTCATTCAAGCTTTGGTCCTACAGTACTGTTTATATTGAAGACATGTCTGCATCCAAGCAGCGAGAGCACCAAGGAAGAGGAAGAAGGTAAGAAGGCAGCAAAGATAAGTGAAGAGTAGACTAGGTAAGTAAAGAGAAAAGGTGGGGAATATGGACAGGAGAAAATGGTGGCAGAGATAAGGACAGAAGTCGACGACTGGGCACATACAGGGGCACAAGTGGATGGCAATATTCAAAATGTGTGCCCTATTATTCTGCATGGAGGCTGCCATTTTCATGGAGCCAAGATGTAGACAAAGATCTTCTATTTCCAGTTCCTCAATAAATATTAAAAGTATTCATTCACTGGCAATCAATAAATACTGATGCTGCCATTTCTATTGACAAATAGTTTTCCTGGCTGCACCAGACACACCCACGGGTGGAACTATTCTTGGGGCATACACCTTTGACAGTACAAGACATGCAGCATCTTCATGGTGCTATCAAAATCTGCCAGATATGCATTTGCAGAAGTTTGTAGTTATGACATGAAGACACTCCACTATCTGATGTACATCTAAGTCTAGTTCAGGTCTAAATTGTCTTATACCTTTCTGTAAATGATGCACATAAAGTTTTTCTTATAGAAAAGTTATTGTAGATGGAAGGTTTTGTCTGTATTTCGGTTGCATTTAAAGCAGTACTCATCTAGTAACGACAAACAGCGGACCAAGCAGAATTTCAAGATCCTGAGAGGTTGTTACTGCCATAATAGTTTTTGGGCTTTGTCAGTCCCTGCCTAATTAATAGCAAACATACAATATTATTATAAAAATGCAACATGATCATAATATTTAAGGCCTGGATCCATACAATTAATGTTATTTATGCATTCTATGGGCTGGATCCAGACTTAAGTAGAAATTAGTTACTGCTGGGCTAAACCATGTTGATTGCAGGGGAGTCATATTTTATCTGTTGCACACAGTATTAGAGTTGAGAGGTGATGTTTCCTATCCCAAGTCTAAATAACAGTGTGATGGAAAGCTGGTCAGTATCTTTGTGCAGTAAGCAATTCAAAGATATATCCCTGCAAGCAAAGAATACAATTAACTTGACTCCCCCTGAAAAGAACATGGTTTAGCCCAGGAGTAACTTTCCTCTCTTATTTTCAATCTCTGAATCAGGTCCTTAATTTTATGCTCCTTCTTAAGACTGGATCCAGCCCTATGTGCGTAAGTCAGGCTTTGCAAGTGCACTGTGTTTACACGTGTCATTTGTTGGCCATCGTAACTTTGAATTACGGAACTCGTTTCCGTTTGTTCATTGTTCCATACGTTAGGGTAGGGGTGGCCAGACTTTCGTTCTTAGGGATCTATTCTAAATTTAAAAAATCTTTTAAGATCTACCATAGTCCAATATAATCATAATGCAATACTTTTTAGGGGGATATGAGCCAATGAACACATAAAACAAACTAAACAATTTTCAGACTCCATGTCTGCCTCTTGTAATATCCAGCCTCCATGTCCGCCACTTATAATGTCCAGCCTCCATGTCTGCCCCTTATAATGTCCAGCCTCCATGTCTGCCCCTTACTATGATAAGCCTCCATGTCTTCCCCTTATAATGTCAAGCCTCCATGTCTGCCCCTTATAATGTCCAGCCTCCATGTCTGCTCCTTACTATGGTCAGCCTCCATGTCTGCCCCTTATAATGTCCAGCCTCCATGTCTGTCCCTTATAATGTCCAGCTTCCATGTCTGCCCATTACTATGGTCAGTCTCCATGTCTTTTCCTTATAATGTCCAGCCTCCATGTCTGCCCCCTATAATGTCCAGCCTCCATGTCTTTTCCTTATAATGTCCAGCCTCCATGTCTGCCTCTTTATTATTTGTCCAGCCTCCATGTGTGCACCTTATAATGTCCAGCCTCCATGTGTGCCCCATATAATGTCCAGCCTCCATGTGCGCCTTAAATGTCCAGCCTCCATTGTCTGCCCCTTTAAATGTCCAGCCTCCATTGTCTGCCCCTTTAAATGTCCAGCCTCCATTGTCTGCCCCTTTAAATGTCCAGCCTCCATTGTCTGCCCCTTTAAATGTCCAGCCTCCATTGTCTGCCCCTTTAAATGTCCAGCCTCCATTGTCTGCCCCTTTAAATGTCCAGCCTCCATTGTCTGCCCCTTTAAATGTCCAGCCTCCATTGTCTGCCCCTTTAAATGTCCAGCCTCCATTGTCTGCCCCTTTAAATGTCCAGCCTCCATTGTCTGCCCCTTTAAATGTCCAGTCTCCATTGTCTGCCCCTTTAAATGTCCAGCCTCCATTATCTGCCCCTAATGTCCAGCCTCCATTGTCTGCCCCTTATTTCCAGCCTCCATTGTCTGCTCTTATATCCAGCCTCCATTATCTGCCCCTTATTTCCAGCCTCCGTTACTTACCTTTGATGATTTCTCCCTTCCTCTGCGGCACTCCCTCTCCCTGCTGATGCCTCTCTTAGGCTGCTTGCGGTCACGTGGTGCGGTAGTGGTAGTACAGGGCTCCTATGGGAGCCCTGTAGAACCAAATCTGTTTGTAGAATGGCAGTGACCGCATAGTTTCAGTCACTGCCATTCACAGTAACAGGTTTGGTCCTACAGGGCTCCCGTAGGAGCCCAGTATTACCTGTACTGTGAAGTGTAAAGCCATGCCGCATATACAGCGGCACAGGCTTTACAAAAAAACCCATAAAAAATAAAACCACAACAGTAAATGGCCAGGACAAATTTTGTACACTGTACATAGTACTACTTCCTTCAAACACACAAAATAAATGTGCAGTGCACAGCACTATTTTATTAGTCTTGCAGTCAGCACAGTTGCTGATATTAATTTTTCTGTTTATATTTTTGCAACCGAGAGCCCTAATAAGGACTGTTCATTTATAAAAGAGCAAGTCAATAATACTACCCACACAAGTGGATATTATCACTATCTATCTAGTATCTGCAGCACAATTATAGCTAGCAAATGTTCCCCTCAGCTCTCAAATATAAATGGCTGCAAAATCACAAAGAAGTGCCTTATATAGCATCCAAACCACGCAAGCACCATTCTCCTCAACTCATCAATTAGAGAAGGGGCTGGAAAATCACGAGGGCGCCTTCTATAGAATCCAGAACCACAACAACCGACTGCTAGAAATTTATACTCCACAATAACACAATTGTTTCAGGAGTTAAGATAATAAAACATTTATATACAAGTCATCTGCTGTTATAATACACAGGGATGTGGAACTTGCAGGCAGTTTATTGCTGATCAACGGTTGGTCCTGGCCCTACCAGCTGATGTTCTTCACATTCCTTAGTCCATTCAGTGGTGTTATTATTGAAATGTCTTGGGGTTGAAAAGTAACTGTAGTTCATTGGTCCTTTCATGTAGCGATCATATGTAGATCATGGTTGCCGACTTTTTGCAGCTTCTCTCCGGGAGATTCCGGAGAGAAGCTTGCGCCGCATGCGGGGCGGGGCTTAATGACGCGATTTATGCAAATCGCGTCATTAGGCTCCGCCCCCTGGCTCATACGGCCCCGTTTTTACTTAAATTAGGGGTCGGGACGGGGCTTGATGCCGCAAATTGCGTCATCAAGTCCCTTCCTGTGCCTAGCAACACTAGTATACTAGTGTTGCTAGGCAGGGGGGCAGGACTTGAGGCCGTGGTTTCAGTGAAACCACGGGCCTCAAGTCACTTGCGGGAGATTTGCTGGCTCTCCCGGGATACCGGGAGTACTGCCCGATTTCGGGAGTCTCCCGGACATTCCGGGAGAGTCGGCAACCCTGATGTAGATGTGCGAGTCTTAGTTATCTCACAAGGTTTGTTTTCCTTTACATTGTCATTGTTGTATTTCTTGTTGTTTGGAACAAATTGAACCTACAAAGAAATATAACAGTCATTTAAACAACAGCAGCCAACAAATTACAGAGAGACAGACAGCCCATGTAAGACAAATAATCAGTTTTATGTTTTCCTTAATCATCTATCTATCTATCTATCTATCTATCTATCTATCTATCTATCTATCTATCTATCTATCTATCCATCTATCTAATACAGCAAATTGGAGATATCTTATATTATTATTTTTGAATTTTTATCAAATTAAAGGGGACAATGCATACATATTTAGTTACATATAAGCCTTAATCTCTCTCTCTCTGGGCCATATTCAGAGATCCGTTTTTGACAGAAGTTACGTGCGTATTTTTAGGATCGGATCGACTGCACATCAACTGCGCATGCATAGTAAGTTTTATATGCCTTCAACGTAGAGGATAAGAGCGAAAATGCCTAAGGGACGGACTTGTGAATTGGGCATGGAAAAATCCGCATTGAAGTCCGACGGAAATATACGCACCAAAGGATTAGCATAGAAATGGGCGGGGGGATGCATTTAAATAATGTAAAGTGGGTGCGCTTACAGATATAGGGCCACAAATATACGCACATAAGACACATAAGGTCGGAAGTGAGTGCGGCTAGTTAGGGCAAGTCAATGCAGGTCTAAGTCTATGTCCGCGCAGAGAAAGCAAGGGGGGTGACTGGGTTTTTGGTGGGTGTAACTTGCTCCGTCTTGCTCCGTATGTGCGTATATTTGCGGCCCGATCGCAAGACGGATCTCTGAATACGGCCCTCTATCTCTCTCTCTCTCGTTGATACAGCAATTTGGAGATAACATGCCCTATGATTTTGTTTAGCTTTTTAGGTATTACAGTACTTGTTCCAGATCACACACTGTAGAGGGGACACTGCATACATAGGGTTCACACTATTTTATATTACCTTAGAATAAAGGCGAGAGACATCAATACTCCTAGTCTTTGGGTTGTGACCAATCCACTTATTGATGGCGTCATAAAGTGTTGCGTCTTGTTCATTATGTATTTTGTCTTCTCTGATTAAGCAACTGATATCTGTCACGGTGAGGGTCAGGTAGTCGCTGGAGGTCTTCACCACCTCCTTAAAGTTTTTCACAGTAAATTCATAGGCGTCCTGCATGAGATCAGTGCAACCAAAGTGGTCTGCTGCAAGATTCCAGATATAAATGCAGGTCTTGGTGTCCATGCGGCCAATCAGGAAGTCACAGCAGGATTTCATGATGTCCTGGATGTTAAACATGTCAGCTGCACTCATCAGTTCCTCCACATTGGTGAAGGTAACTTCCACGGTCTGGGTGTATGAATAGCGTATGATGTCTTCCATTATATACAGGGCAATTCCAGTCTTGGGGCCAGATTCACTAAAGGCAATTTGATGAAAATCACAAGAATTGTGCATAATTTTCAAGCTCCTGATTTACTAAGCTATTCACTCCTCTGAAAATTGCATCATTTTATGCATTTGTTTAAAGAGATCACGCAATATTTTACATGCTAAACATACTAATTTTTTTATTTACTAAGTTCTGAAATCGCTGCTAAACTGTCCACAAATCGCCATAGTTGAAAGAGGTGCCTCAGGCTAGCGATTTGGTCCATATCGCTAGTAAAAGGCCTCTTTCCAATGCAGCAGCCTGTAATGCCATAAGTGGCAGAATGCCACGGGTTAATGGCATACTGCCGCTTATGCTACTGTGCCCTGTAACTCTAACATACTACCTATGTCCCCCTACATATAAAAATAACCTGCCCCGTTCTAAATAAATAATTAAATACATCCCCGAAACCTAACAATCATTATCTATTGTCCCGATACTGATTACTACCTAAAGCATGGCCCTTAATAAAGCGCACCTATGTGTGTCTAGTTTTTAAAGCACGGCCTGTCATTTAGATAAAAATCAATAATGGCCCATAACTTGTCAAAGACTTTACATGCCCTAGTAAAATTCCAAATCATATGTCTCTATTGCACAATCGTACTAAGTAACGTCCCCCATCAATATTAAAAAATTACTATGTTCCACAAATCAAAAGTCTTTACAAAACTCTCCCCTTTAGAATATTAATCATAAACACATATTACAGACAAAAAATATCCACATTACAAAGCATATCCTACTCACGGTTCTGTACTGCAGTGTTGTTCCATGCAACAGGACTGACATCGGCTCCGGGTCTTCTTCATCCTGTTGCTTGCAGACAGGTCCGGCTCGTTCGTCGTACCGACGGAGAGTGATTCATCACATTGCCTCGACTTTCTTTACAACCTCGGACCGTCCGAGGTTAAAAAGACAGTCAGGGCAATGTGATGATAATAACAGGTTAGAAACTAATATAACTACAGACAAGATGGCCACACAGATATTTGTGGAGGTTGTGGATTTGATATTTATTATAGTCATTTAAATATTGTATTCATTACAAATATTTTAAGAATATTTATAAATACATTTTGTAATTGAATAATTTTGGTATATTTAAACAACCTTATCATGTATTTATTTGCTATGTTTTATGAAATACCTAGAACACATGTGCTTTGCTTGGTAAATGAGATTAGTAATAATAAATCTACCTGAATATAAACATAAAAATTCATTAATTGTTTGTATGTAGGTATCTGTTATCCTTTAAGCCCTAGAAAACATTTTTTAAAAATGTTGGTAATCCAACATTAATTATATAGAACACATCCCATGGTTGTTAGATGAGTCCAGCATAAAACTCCTGAAAAAGTCCCTCTCAAGGGGCCTGATCCAGACCTATGCCCGCCATTGCTAGGACAGCGGGCGTAAGCGTAAGATCGGATGTTGCCCGGCGTCGCTACGGCAATGCCCGATCATGTCCGTAGCAGCGCCGTAGGGACGCTGGAGGGGACGTCCCCCAGCGTCCCTACGTTCAGGTTAGTGTAGGTGGGCGGGGGGAGCTAGTTTAATGAGGGTAGGAGGGCGGGCTAGGCGGCCATACACTCCTGTGCGAGTGTATGGCCCCTTCTACGCCGGCTGAAGTTAGGGTAGCCTTCAGCCGGCGTAAGGAAGGGGCCATACGCCCGTACAGGGGGAGTGTCGGTGAAAGTGAACGCCGATACGCTGTGCTTTAGTAAGCACATCGCATCGGCGTAGGTCTTGATCAGGCCCAAGAACATTAATAATACCATTAAATGATGATACCCAAACAGCCAATATGTACTTACCTGAAATAAGAACTGTAGCTGCGGAGGTTTTTCATGTCGGCATAAAACTTATGGCCATCATCTATGAGAACGATGTCTCCGCAGCTCACGTAAAAAAGTTGTGGTACTTGTTGATCATTGGGGATTGTGATAAAGTGAAGAATAAGTCTTCCATGTCTAGTCTAAAAGTTTGGTTGGTGGCAGCTACAAAAGCTTCTTCTCCTGTCCAGGGAGCTCACCAACTGAAACTGAACAATGCCAGAGCTGAGCTCTATTGTGTGATGACATCACAACCTAGGTGGTCACATGACTATGTCTCATGACTTACTGAAAAATTATGAAATAAATAAAAATATCCTCTATTTTATTCAATTATTTATCTTTAATCAATATATAAATAGTGTAAATGAGAAGGGGCAACATCAACACAAGAAAGATGCGCAGAAATAAAAAAAAAAGAGGCCGCAGCGGGAAGGGAAAGTGAAAGTTACAGATGGAGAAGTAACAGTGTTTCTGGGAGAGTCCAGGGTGATGGTGAGAGGAGGAAACAATATGGAGGCTGATCTGTGAGAAGCCACATATATAATATTGAGATTTGGTATATTAAATGTTTTATATAAAGAAATTCTGTATTGGAAAGAATTGTATGTGAAGAAACAGCGTCTGGGGGGAGGAGCATCATCTTCAGGAGGAATCCTCTGGATAAGACACTGAGAAAGCTGTATTTATATAATCAATCCTGGCTTTATTGTGTGTTAGTAAACCTGAGAGGCTATCCTTTTATGCCATATACCTACAGTTACTAGGAAATATAGACTTATCACCTGTGTCAGGAAATTCAGAGACTGTCATGTAGACTCATACATTGTATGAGATAGTTCATATATATATGAATATATATATATATATCTGAGACTGAGAACGCTATATATAAAATATGTCATCTGCATCAATTGTGATATGCAATGAGCAAAGTATTAAAGTAGTGGGGGAGAGAATGAAAAAAGGAGGGGAAAAGAGCCGCACAGGTTAATTAATAAATCACCTGGATGCTGCTGCAGCAGTAAAGAATTCAAATGTAAAATGTAAAACCATACTATAAACTCTATCCAAGAGAGAATTCGTGCAGTAAAGACTGCTGTTTTGGTGCACACCTGTTAACAATTACACCATTAGACCATATGCCCTAAAAAAAAGTCATTGTATTATGTTACATTAAAAACCTCCATTGACAAATTCTATATACAAAACAGAAAGCACACTTGTAAAAGGCAGGTGAAATACGATGGAAATCCAAGCGCTATTTTGTAAGCCGGTATATGCACCCCTTCCTGATCTACAACGTGGGTAAAAAAATCTATCCCCACTAATGAACTAATAGCCTCACGGCTATGCTTCACCCTTCCGGGCAGTAAACTTACCCTTCCTATGCTAGAGGAACAGTATTGAGGGGAGAGAGACCGGTCTTAGATAAAAAGGCAACACACAGTCCGTTGTTGTGCATAACAGGGTAGAGCTTTTCAAAATAACTTGGATTCTCGATTAACATCTTCTCCCACGCGCGTTTCGCCATTAGATTAGCATTTTCAAAGAGGCATGGTGGTACTCATGTGCTGGCGCTCTATTTAAGTCAATCATCAGTTATGGAAAGAGATGTGATAGCTTCATTAATTAGTGCTCAAGAAGATAAAAAACAGTTTGTTATAATTTTAACATCTGACACTGTTATTTAAACATAATTAGACACGCATTGTAGTAAGTACATGGTTACATTTTGATAATATAAAAGTTATTCAGATACACGGAGATGTGTCCGATTAGGAGATTTATTTTAACCCATAAAGTACCAGGACTGACAGTAGATGAATATAGTAAAGATTAAATACATACAAGCATTATATAAGTAAGATAACGGCAGACAATAGCTAATGATTCTAGATAGCCACAAGGAGAGGGACATTGTATTATGCACTAAATACTTCAAAAAGAAGGGTGATATAAAATATCAATAGGAAATATATCCCAAATAAGGGACCATGTCAGTCAAGGAAAATTTTTATCAATTTAAATCCCATAATACTGGGCTTAAAAGGTATATATAGTATAAAAACATAGTGTAACTGACACTCTCATTAAGCCCATATGGGGCTGCAGAGTTTAATAATAGACCAAATTTACACAATCTACATAAGGAAAAGATACGTAGATAACGTAAAAAATGTACTACGCAGGCGCTGTAGAGAAAAATGCTAAACACTGGACGTATATGTTATACGGCCAGAAGTCTGCATACGGCCCAGATTTCCTTTTGCAGTAGCAGCTGGTTTATGTCTCCACCTCTAATGTCACTTTTAATTTGCTGTAAAATGAAACCAGATAGACATTTGGGATTAGACATGTGTACTTTTAATAAATGCTTGACAATGGGACTTAATATTTTACATCGGGGACAAGGAGCTGCTTGCCGTCAAATGGGGTTTGGAAGAGTGGAAATAACTCCTTGAGGGTGCCATTCACCCAGTCACCGTGTTCACAGACCATAAGAATCTTACTTACCTGAAGTCCGCTCAGTGCCTGAATGACCGCCAGATGCGTTGGTCACTCTTTTTTGCCAGGTTCCAGTTAGTCTTTACTTATTTCCCTGGCACTCAGAATAAAAAGTCAGACACTCTCTCTCATGTCTTTGCCCCTCCAGACTCTGAGGGTCATCCAGAAGAAAGGCCTATCCTGGACCCTAAATCCATAATTTTTAGCTTCTTCTAATGTGGATCCACCTTCAGGCAAGACCTTCATCGCTTCTTCTCTGCGACATAAATTGTTACCCGGTTCACAGCCCATACTGGGGTCAAGAAAACCCTAGAATTCTTGTCATGTTCTTACTTGCCACTTTCTTACCATCGCAAAATGGTCATTTTCTGGTCGCAAGGAGCAGAAGACAGCTGCATGTTGTGAGCGCTCATGCTCGCTTATTATACTTCCACTGGGGATCTGGCTCCCACTGATCCAGTCTTCTGTCTTTTATAACGTGTTTAAGATGACGGGGCAGTAAGGGCCTGCTTAAACTCTTACGTATTGTTCTGATTTCCTCACTGCCCCCATTTTTGTACTTCACATCTGGTCCGTAGTTAATAAATTAGATGGCCCTTATACGTAACATTTATTAAGCACCAAAACAATATTGCTTCAAGGGGGTGTGCTCTGTCTCCTACAGAGGGGTTGTGGAACACCAATTCTGTGAATACGGTCCCACATGTGTATCCAGCTTTACACTCAACACCAAATCAGCTACTACAACACTGCTGCTTACTTGGTAAGCTTATTAAGTTAATGAAGATATATATAGACATTAAGAGGGCGCAATCACCTCAAAAAAGCAGCCCGCTACCATACAATACACGTGTCATCAGCGTGTGAAAAATAAACATAGACTTCCTTGAGAAAGATCATTGGATTGAAACGCGCCGGAGGGTGCTTCTAGTCAGGCAGTGGGAGCTTCGAACATATCTGTGAGACGGTCAGAGTGCTATCTCGGTACTTCCATCTATGCACTAACTTTATCCCGATCTGGTAAGGGGCTCCTCCCTGGGGGGTTCATTTTATGTATTATTGTTTTTTGGTAGTATTGATGTCTTTATATTTTGTGTATTTAATGAAGTTGTTTAATTGGTTGACACATTGCAAAATATTTTTCTTTTTTTCACATAGCTCACGGGGAGTTATATAGAATACGTGAGAATTAAGACATAGGACATTTGGACTCCATATTGGATTGATACAGTTGATGTATAAAGGACCTAAATGGTCTATATTATTATTTATTTATGGTTGAAGTGAGGAGATAAATTGTCTTAACATAGTTCACTTTTAATACCTGTATTTATTATATTGTGCACTTTAGCACCCATATTATACACCCTTTCTGTAAAGTTTATTAAGTTAATGCTCATTCAACACCATTTTTTAAGGTTCACTATTACATCATGAGGTGGATTCCCAATCAGCATTTAGGTGGATTTTAATTGATGATAATTTTGTGCAGTTTTCGGTCTGTAATAGAATAGGTGTTTTAGCAGAATGAAAATTTATTTAATTACATTTTCATTGTCCACATCTCCTAAAAAAGAACTGATGTATAATAAAGGTTGGTAAATGGTTTAGAGAATAATTATGCACAGTAAGTAATTTGATCTGAAGCACACTGCGGCTGCAATTACAGCACAATGGACATTCTGTAAGGAATTAGAGTCAAACAGAGATATTTATTGAGTAAATAACATACTAAATTATTTACTGCTTAATCACCTAATCTGAGGTGGTAAAGTTAATGATGCTAATTTTAAGAGTGTATCCTTCCAGTGGTAGGAAGTACATTAGTATACTAGTGATAACATTTTCAGTTGCATTTTATGTCAACATGAGAGTCTCTGTCCCTTCTTTTGGTGCGTCGACCATGTCTCAATGCAGACTTCACAGAACTCAACTGGGATGCGACATTGGGCCTGATCCAGAGCTACGACGGTGCCGTCCGATGGGCGAATGCGTACGTTCGCCCGTGCGTATAAACATACACGCCCATGACACTCCCATTGAAAAGTACCTGCTTACGGCGGCTATACCCTACACTAGGTACTACCGTCGGCCGTACGAATTTTCGCACATAATACGCTGAGCGTACGGACTTAGCACGCCCATACTGTACAATTTAAATGGCTATCCCCGCCTCCGTGTAGTAAAACGAGCGCCCAGGCAATCGTCGTACTGAACGCACGCCCCTCGAGCGAACACTTCGCTCACAATACGCCCGCTATCCGCTCATGTCGTCCAGCCGACCGGAAGTTGTCATACTGGGCATGCGCAGTGCGTATTTTCGTACGAAAATACGCAAAAAACGGTTGTACGCTTGCTCGAAATCGGACAATTTCGTAGCTCTGGATCAGGCCCATTGACTGGTTACTGTTCAAATTAATTTTAAGGTTGGGGTTAGGCTTTGATTACGGTTAGAGTTAAGGTTAGGCTGCTGTTAGTGATAGAGATAGGGTTAGATTTAGGGTTAGGGTTAAGCTGAGGATTGTGTTAACAACGCTAAGGTTGCTAACTGATTACTTAATTTTTGTCAACATTCATACATTGTCAACTTAATGTTGACTACTATATAAATGTCACCAAATTGTCGATCCACACCTCCCAATAGTCCTCACAAAGACTTCCCCCAGATTATAAGAATCAACACTATGATGCTAAAAATAAAGGACTATAAAGGGCCCACAATAGTATAAAAATGATGACAGAGGAAGGCAGTGCAACCCAAACCGTCTATACCAGGGGTTCTCAACCCATGGTACGCGTACCACCAGTGGTACGCGTACCTCTGGCAGGTGGTACGCGGAGGCAGGGCCGGATT
>WWET01002552.1:66797-81448 GCA_011038615.1 Limnodynastes dumerilii
AAGGGTAAAAGAATGAATGGGGGGGGGGGGGGTGAGAAAAGGGAAGGGGGGTGTTAAATGTAGTAACTACAAGCCCTACCTCAACCATACCGCTAAGACATGCGAAGGGGAGGGCATGAGTGCCACTAGATATCAGAGGAACTGAATAGGGAGTCATATCGAAATAGGGTATTAAGAAATGCAAAAAATATATATAAAAAGCCATGCAGAAATTACATAAAAATCACATAAAATTGTACACAAAGATCATTCAAATAAAAATTCAAAAGAACCTTTAAGTAAGAAATTCCATATAAAATCATATAAAATCTACATAACAAAAAATACATAAAAATTGCATAAAAAACACCAACTGTGTACACCCTCATTCTAAGAAACTAAAAACACTCATGTGAAAAGACCATAGGTGTCCCGCTTCACCAAAGCAGGAAGCGATGTAAGAAAAATATGTATGAAAAAATATATATATATGTATATATATCTATCTCCTAGGTGTGAACCGGGAGAGGTAGAGATATACGTGGTATGCCATAACTTACAGTACCCGGTATTTCCAGAGAATCACCTCCTCTGGTACTGGCCGGGCCCACTAGGCTTAGCTTCCGAGGTCGGCCGGGTTCGGGCGCTCTCAAAGTGGTATGACTGTACGTAATTGAGATTAATCCATACTCCACCTGCACCCAAATTCACTTACCTCTAGGGGTCCTGTATTCATAAGAACCATTTCAGTTCGAAATCTTGGTTCAAACCTTTAGGTTCCATGGTGTTCAAGTCGGTGTTGGAAATCATGTCGTAGCGTTGCACTATAGCGCATCCGTGTGTTCACAAACTACTCTCATTGCAGTGACAGACTTCTGACATCTAGGACCAAAAGCACAATAGGAAAAATAGGGGATAATTAAATATCTGAATCTGGGCCTATCTTGCCTAAAGTTGAGGACAAAGGCCCTGATTCAGAGTTTGAAAATGAGAGGAAAGTTACTCCTGGGCAAAACCCAGGGTTGTCGACTCTCCCGGGAGAGCCGGCAAAGCTCCCGCAAGCCCCGACCAGCTATCAGTTACCACTGTAATCCCTAGAGTTACTAGATGTCATCAAGACCCGTCCATCCCATGTAACACTAGAGATTTCATGAATGATTAGCAGGGAGCGGAGCTTAATGATGCGATTTGCATAAATCAGGTCATTAAGCCCCACCCCTTGCAGCAAGCTATGGCTTCCCTCTGGGTTCTCCCGGAAGGAAGCTTTACAAAGTCGGCAACCCTGGTAAAACCATAGTGATTTCAGGGGAGTCATATTTCATCTGTTGCAAACAGTATTAGAGTTGAGAGGTGATGTTTCCTATCCCAAGTCTAAATAACAGTGTGAGAGTAAAGCTGGTCAGTATCTGTGTGCAGTAAGCAATTCAAAGATATATCCCTGCATTCAAAGAATACAATTAACTTGACTCCCCCTGCAATCACCATGGTTTTGTCCAGGAGTAACTTTCCTCTCTTATTTTCAAGCTCCTTCTTAAGTCTGAATCAGGTCCAAACTACACTCTGCTTTGCCATAGCTGCCATAAATGAGCAGAGCCCCCATCTTGGTGTAAATAAGACTCAAGTTAATTTATTTATATGCACACAGACCAATCAATCAGTTCTAATCGTGGGACATATTATGCATAGGTTGGATAAAAAGACATATAAGTTCAATACTAATCATGGCTTTTTTTAGCACAAAGAATCTCGTTTGGCCTCTACAATGTCAAGTTGGGTCCCAAATTTCTCAGTGAAGTATATATTACTTCTCTTATCATTTCTGAACCTTTGCCATGAGCAGATTCTCAGAATTAGAGATATGCAATATAAAGATTATTCATTTTTTTTAAATAATTTTGCAAAGCAGCACATTCAATATATCTCACAATATGTAGTAGTGATAAGTATTATTCAGTCCACTAAGTTAAAGCCTTTCAAGTATTTTGAGGTCAAGAAAAATATATTTTCTTTCTCTTTATGACGGTCATAAAGGAAATAAAAGGGTACAAGCTGTGGAAGTAGTAGAATTCATGCAGATCTGGTAACATTTCCCAGTACATTCAGGTCATGGAGAAGGCTAAAAGCTTTTTAAAAAGTGTAAAAATGAAATGTAAAGAAACCCCAACAAATTATAAGAAAAGGGACATGGGTAAACTTTATTTAAAAAACTAAACAGATGCAACATAAATGCAATCCAAGAAAATTATATAGCAATAAAATTACTATTAAGCCATTTAATGTGGGATGTTGATATATAAGTGGTTTTAAGAACAAGTCATAGTAAAAAACAAACAACAAGAGCTGCTTATAGTAAATGGAAATAAGAGCCAGTTACAGAGGGAACACAAAAAAGTGAGATAGGAGTCAGTCACAGAGAAAGGGAAACAAGAGTAAAACTGGTCCAATGGCGGAAGTACTGGAGGCAATGGAAGCGCTGAACTCGAGGCACTAGCCCTGAGGGGGTCACTTCCATTGTCCCCTCTGCATTGACCTGTTATGAATTTAGTTTCTGAAGGCTCCAGTAATTGGCCCAAGCCGGTAATACAGGACCCGATTCACACTTAAGAGTGAGTTAGGTGCGTGCAGATGCGCACCTAACTCACTCTTCCATCCCCACCCGCCGCCCCGTATTTAGGTACCTTATGGCACTTACGAGTGCCATAGGGCTACCTTATGTGTCTGTGCAGTGTCCTCCCCAGCTAATCTAAATGACTTCCCCCTCCCGCTCCATACGGACATTGCACCTCCACGCCTCCCACCCGCCCTCCTCAGCTAATACCTTCCCCCTACCACTTCTGCCTAAAAACGCCCTAAGGCGGCATAATGCCGCCTCTTTCTATGGATGTCACTGCGTGTGGTCTGTAAAGACCACACCTACACTATCTACGTGCCGATCGGCTATGTATATAGCGTAAATTACTTCACTGCACAACGTCATGACATCATGCCACATCATGCCAGAGCCACACCCTGCTCCCTTGCCTGTGGGCACCTTGTAAGAACTTACGGCACTAAACTGGTCACACACTATAAAATTTGCCTTGCTTCCAACATAATGCTCCAATGGCCAGGGACATCATATAGTGACACTAACCAATAATTGGGTTGTTCTCATTATAGCTCAGTGTCCAAAGCTGTGATTATTATTTCAGAGCATTTTTGGACTATTTTGTTGGTGTTTTACAACAGATTGGTCCTTGCTCTACACTGCATGCTAATCAGATCAGTCGCCCTGATCATTGTATATTGTATGCCCAGCTTTAGACAACAGATGGCTTTGGTGAAAGGAAAATAATAAATATGGAGAAAATGAAAGAAGAGAAGAAAATCAAGAATGTTAAAGAACAGACCATGGAAAGGTAAGAGAAGAGCAGACCATAAAGAGAGAGAAAGAAGGGCATACCATAAAGAGAACATACCATAAAGAGAGCAAAATAAGAGCATACCATAAAGAGCGCAAAAGAAGATCAGACCATAAAGAGCGCGAAAGAAAAGCAGACCATAAAGAGCGTGAAAGAAAAGCAGACCATAAAGAGAGTGAAAGAAGAGCATACCATAAAGAGAACATACCATAAAGAGAGCAAAATAAGAGCATACCATAAAGAGAGCAAAATAAGAGCATACCATAAAGAGCGCAAAAGAAGATCAGACCATAAAGAGAGTGAAAGAAAAGCAGACCATAAAGAGAGTGAAAGAAGAGCATACCATAAAGAGAGTGAAAGAAGAGCATACCATAAAGAGAGTGAAAGAAGAGCAGACCATAAAGAGAGAGAAAGAAGTGCATACCATAAAGAGAGAAAAAAAGGAGATCAGACCATAAAGAAAGTGAAAGAAGAGCAGACCATAAAGAGAGAGAGAGAAAGAAGAGCATACCATAAAGAGAGTAAAAGAAGAGCAGACCATAATGTTACATGCTGCATATGGCAGCAGCATGTAATTGTGTCTCTTTGCTTTAGCAGGTTACTCCGGTCCTGGTTTCCCCAAAGCATTTCTCCTTGCTAGGGAACCTGCTTAATTAATCTGCAGCTGGGATTCCCTAGCTGTGCTTTGGCCATGTGTAATCAGCAGCCAATGGGGATGTGGCTCTCCCTTTAAATTCCTCTCACCTGAATGCCTCTACGCATGCACAGCGTCTTCTTATCAGGACTCTGAAATCTTCAGAGTCAGACATGTTTCCCGGGCAGGCAAGTTTAACTTTTTTGTTTATTTTTTTTTACTGTTATTAAAATTGTAATGTAATTATTTTTTAAATAAAAACATAATTTTTTTAATTTACACATTTAGGTTTATCCCAGAAGTCTCCCAATACATGTCCCCCTTTTCCTCCCCCTAATAACAGCTATTAGGGGGAGGAAAAGGGGAAATATGAGAGATCGCTGGGATAACTGCACTACTTTACTAGTGTAATACCCGCTCTGAAAAGAATGGGCTGGCGGAGAGCACTGATATTTAAATAGCAGTTTCCATGGCGATCCGTTGTTTGTAGATATGAAAACCTTCATTTTCATTTGATTATTGCATGAAAATGAAGTTTGTAAATAAACCCCCATGTATGAAGTAAAAGAAGAAAAGGAAAGAAGAACATAAAACGAGAAAGTGAAATAATACTATAGAAGAGATTAAAGAAGCACAGAATATGAATATGAGTACTGACTATTGTCACGTTCAAGGGGTGTTTGGGATCTGTCCCGGGTGTCAGAGATGAATACGACTGAGATGGCTTGAATTGGAAGTGAGCTGGTTTAATGAAGGACGGGTGCATACAGGAAATGAACAAAACAATAGTCTATGAATCTGGAGGTGCAGGGGAACCAAGGGGACTGGACGTGCACTGGGATAAAGAAAAAGTCCGTGAACAGGGGTACCCCCTGGTGGAGGGGAGTAGAAGCAACAGGAAACTACCCTTGGGTAGCTGTAGCAATAAAGTCCTGGTGGAATAAGCTGTAGAGTTGGTTGCAGAGTTGGATAGAATGGATCCAGATAGCAGGTACTGTGGAGTTGGAGTCAGCAGGGACGGAGTCAGCGGGACCGGAGTCAGCAGAACTGATGTCAGCAGGGTTGAACCAACTGGACCGCAGGACTGGAACTCTGGACTGGACCTTAGGACTGGACCTCAGGACGAGACCTCAGGACTGGACCTTAGGACTGGACCGCAAGACTGAACTGATGTCAGCAGGGTTGAACCAACTGTACCGCAGGACTTGAACTCTGGACTGGACCTTAGGACTGGACCTCAGGACGAAACCTCAGGACTGGACCTTAGGACTGGACCGCAAGACTGAACCACAGGACTGAACCACAGGACTGGACCACGCAGGACTGGATCAAGCAGGACCGACAGGACTGGACCGACACGACTGGACCAACAGGACTGGACCAACAGGACTATCAAGCAGGACTGGATCAAGAAGGAATGGACCAAGCAGGACTGGACCAAGCAGGACTGGACCAAGCAGGACTGGATCAGGCAGGACTGGATCAGGCAGGAGCACAATGCAGGAGTACCAGGCACCTAGAGGACCTAGTTGTTCTGGCAACGTTGGAACAGTGTGCAGGGTTTAAATAGTGCGCCCTGTGCACTGATTGGCTGGAGGACCGGAGAACACTGAGTCTATTGGAGAAGCGCTGTCATGTGACCAGTCCAAGATGGTCGCGCCCATGGATCAGAGCACCACCGCGCTTGCCGCCAGAATCCCACGTGGAGGACGCCGCGTCCAGACTGGTGAGTATGCCTGAGGCTGTCACTGTTTCAGTGACAGTCTCCGACGGCTGCGAGGACCCGTGCGCCGGGAGAATGGTACAGACAGGGAACCAGGACACAGGTAAGTGCGGCGGTTTGTGATAACTATGGAGAAAGTGAAAGAAGTACTGACTATGGAGAAAGTGAAAGAAGTACTGACTATGGAGAAAGTGAAAGAAGTACTGACTATGGGGAAAGTGAAAGAAGTACTGACTATGGGGAAAGTGAAAGAAGTACTGACTATGGAGAAAGTGAAAAAAGAACAAACCATGAAAAAAATGAAAGAACAAACAATGAAGGAAGTGAAAGTGACCACGGAGAAAGTGAAATAAGGAAGAAAAGATCACAAATAGAAATCAAGTGGAAAGTAAAAAGTTGACAGATCCGGCAAAGAGTAAAATTATACCACACCATAAAGAATATGAACGTGAAAACCTGGCAGAGAAAGTAAATGATGTTGTTATTAAGGTCTTTCATATGAAAGCTGTTTGTGGACAAGATAAAACAACAGCAGCTTTCTTCAAGTTACAAAGGTAAGCAAATCTAGTGTGACAGATTTCACTGTCAGGGTACTGTATCAGACTCATGGAAATCTCTCACACACCAGGGAGGAGGAGAACCCATGCAGCATGTTTTTTACACTGGGATAATTATTATTATGAATATTATAGGTCTGCTGCTTAATTAAGAGTAGGAGCCATGTTACACCATGGATATTCACCATGGATATTCCTGGATGTGTTACAGGTGGAGGCAATCTAAAGCATTATTTAGTGAATGGAAATTTTTGTAGGTATAAAATACAATATATAAAATGTATTGTTTCAGTGTTAAAGTTAAGACTATTGCTGTTATTCTGTTTCAAAATATTCTTATTTGTATCTTCTGGGATAAGGTAGGGGATGCCTCATTAATAAGGTATTTGTTAACGAATAGAAAACAAATAGAATTAGGTATTAGTAAATGAACAGGAAAGAGAAGTCACTTCTTCTACTTCTACTACTATTACTACTGGTCTCTAATACTGGTTAGGCTCGGCAGCTGTTTTGTGGGTACAAATCTTGTGATCATTTATTCAAAGGCTATTTTAATAAGAAGAAAACATACAAAAAAAAGGGATTGTCTTATTTGTGCAAATCCTTGGATCCTAAACAGTGGAACAGACAAGGGGCCATATTTACTAAGCTGTTAGATGATGTGAGATGTTGCCCATATCAGCCAATCAGAATCTAGCTGACGTTCTCTAGTATGTAATAGGAAAGTGTGAGCTCTGATTGGTTGCTATGGGCAACATCTCCATTTTTCCAAACCCGCAGCTTAGTAAATCTGGCCCCAGAACTGGCACTCCGCAGCAGCCTGATCCGTTTTAACAATGGATCAGCCTGGGCAACTTTTTGCTATTTAAGGTGGCTGTTCTGGGTAGACAGGTGAATGTTCTACACATGTGTTGCCTTGAAAAAGATGTGCAGGGTGACCGGAGAACTGCAAATGTATGGGCTTCAGATGGAGGATGACCGGATACCTGGGAGGAGAAGTTTCCTGCCAGCAACAATACTCTCAATTAACACATTCTCAGCACATAGCATCCCTGGACAGGTGAATGCTGGGTTCAGGGGTTCAAGTACACAAGTCTATAGAGTCCAACCTTTCATACATTTTCAATTTATTTTAAACAAAATGATTGCTACCCCTCCCCCTGTCAGTTGCTAATTTAGCATTACAGAGAGTTAAAAAAATTTTTTAGCCCCAATAAATGAAAATGCAGAACATTTACTAGACCAATCAGCACTGGAATAATAACATGAACAAATATAATTTCTTGCAAGGAAAACATATTTGTTATTCTGTGATTTGATCTGACCTCTTACCTTTAAAAATCAGATCTGATTCTGAATTGATGATACAAAACAGTTTGTTTCTGATAATAGTAATATAAAATGGGTAAATTCATTTTGGTGTGGGTTCACGAAAAGAAGAGCCCTATTTCTATAGGCCTCACTTCCCTTCAGCCTGACCCTAACCCACCATCTCCCGCAGCCTGATCCTAACCCTCCCTTCCCAGCAGCCTGACCCTAACCCTCCATCTCTAACAGCCTGATCCTAACCCTCCCTTCCCAGAAGCCTGACCCTAATCCTCCATCTCTAGCTGCCTGACTCTAACCCTCCCTCCCCTGCAGCCTGACCCTACTCACCTTACTCACCTTTCCTGTGGTGCGGGTCCTGCGGTCAAAATAGGGACATCCAAAAAGGAATTTTCGGATACCCCAATTTCGGAAATTCCTCATTCTATGCGGGTCCTGCAACTGATTCATTTTGGGGTGCTCTCCACAGAAAGAAAGCCCTAACTAAAAAACCAACAAAAACACAAAACGGGCAAACAAAAAACACAAATAAATCCAAGGATTCGCTTTAGGAACTAAATAATAAAAGTTTTCTTTTCCAAGTTGGTGGAGAATTTACAATAGAGATGTGCAGGCTCGGTTCCCAGAGAACCGAGCCCGCATGAACTTAGGGTTCAGAGGCGGGATCTGAGCATTGCTCGGATCTTCCCTCGCGCCTCGGGTGACATCACATCACCCGAGCTTTCAAAAGCCCAGTCGGATCTCGCAGGGTTTTTTTTGGCTTTGCCACGGCAGCGCGGAGGACGGAGGGCGCAGCACAGGACGGAAGATGGAGGACAGATGACGCGGCAAAGGTAAGTAAGGGTTTTGCTGGTGGGGAAGCTGGACACATGATGGGATTTTGCTGGGGGGGACTGGACACATGATGGGGTTTTGCTGAGGGGGGGAGCTGGACACATGATGGGGTTTTGCTAGCAGGGAAGCTGCCGTGTTTTAGTTTTGGTTCTAAATCTTCGTCGTGTTTTGGGTTTGTCAAAAAAAAAAAAATGAAATGTTTTGGTTTTGGATCTGTATTTTACTTTAAATTGCAAAAAAAATCTCAAATCAAGTAATTTTTATGTATTTTTTGCTTCTAAAGCATTATTAATATGAATAATATTCATTTCCAGTCATTCCTAGTCAAACTGGACCACCTCACAGCACACAAGATTGCAGTTGGTTGGTACATGCTACCATATATTGGCTAGTATCCCACTCTCAACTTTGTGACATTTGTCACATTCTCATGTATTGCTATTGTTATATAACATATGGAAGGACAATATCTATGGTCCCATCCACAGTAAATTTATTTATATATTCTATAGTTTGTAAAATGTAAAAAAAAAAAAATGTATGAACAGGACTTGCTGCAATGAAGCCACTCCCCCTTTTCATGGACTGGGGGGCTGGACACATTATGGGGAATACTAAGGGGCTGGAGATATACGATGGGGTTACTGGGGGTTTGGCTGCGGTGCTGTGTGACAAGGTGCTGCCATGTGGGGCTGTGTATTGTATAGGGGCTGTATACTGTATAGGGGCCCTGCTATACTGTGGTTGTGCTCTGCCCAACCTCAGTGTGTGAGACAGTTTTTTTTTTTGTGGACATATTTGTGCGGCAATCATAAAGTGACTTGTGTCAGTGCTCGGATATCCGCGCACACCTTTGATGGCGTCACCAAGGCCGAACGTCCAAATCCCAGGTTTGATCTCGCAGGGTTTTGGCATTCATTGGCGGACGAAGCAGCGTGGAGGAAGGAGAGACGCAGCAAAGGTAAGTAAGATGAATACTGGGGGGAGCTGGACACATGATATGAAAATAATATTGTTACCTGTGAGGTCCTCAAAATTAATTAGAAATTATTGTTAATGGGGTTAATAATAATATAGGAACAATATAGAGCCAAATTATGCGATTTTAGCATTTTGTAGCAATTTTTGCAAAAAAATACAGATCCAAAACCAAATCCAAAACTAAAACATGTGGGGGCGGTTTTGGCAAAACCAAAAAACGAAGTAAATACAGATCCAAAACCAAAACCAAAACACGGGCATCAGTGAACATCTCTAATTTACACTAAACAAATGTTCTAATTGAGTAAACACTTAATAAGAGACTAATGGGCAGTCAATCAGATCTTTACAATATCTTGTGTCCTGTGACACAACAGCAGTACTTATTATAGGAAATGTTAAGTTTGGGCTGTTATATAAAATGATATCCTGTCATATACATCCTTTTTTATTTTTTTCATTTTTAAGGATTAGGATTTCTAGAGCATAAACACCTTGGACACATCTGCCGATAATGCACCACTGCTAGATAATAAAGTTCATGCTTCACAATTCAGTTGGCAAAGTTATCCCTGAAGTATGAAAAGACAAGTCAGTTCCTAGTGCTAGTTACTCTAACATGACAAAACTCTTTCCGTAATGCGATTCTGATAAGGAGTTTTTATCATCTCTCTCAGCCATACAACACCACAATTCTTATAAATCTTTATGTCCAAAGGTATTGAAAAAAAATGTGTTGTTACTCTAGATATAAATACAGAACATTTATGGCATTTTAATAAAGAGATTTGCAATAAGTCACTCAAGGCCGTATTCAGAGATCTATTTTTTTTACGTATGTATGCAATTATGCGCAGCTACAACCCCCGACACTCCCCTCTTTGGGACGTGCTGTCGGTGACTTTGCGAGTCCCTAGACCACTCTGTTCTATACATGTGTTCTTACGTGCTCCGTCCGTGCGATTCTTGATAACCGCGCCTCCAAGCGTTCATTTAAACCCCATATGATCAGATCCCCGAAAAACACATGATCAAAAATCGCAGGTTCCAGATATCCATTAACCTACTGTAGCAAACACAGTATATTTAATGTGGTGTTTCCAATGTTTTTCCCAGACATATTAAATACTTGTTCATAAAAAGGCCAAATACTGAGATTTCCTCTGTCATCCTTTAAATGTCTCATTTGTATCATGTGCTTTTGTATCTCCAGAGATTCTGAGCTTTGAGTGTTATTGGGAGAAATGTGCTATAGCAATGTAATGACTATTATATAATGCGTAAAAGCATGTCAGGAATATCTCTATAATCACTGTGTTCATAAAGCCAATAATGGAAATAAGAGGGTACAGGGAGCTGGGGGCAGGGAATAACCAAACTGAATTGGGCTAAAGAAAATAAGCATCAAATGTTTGATCCAGAACATATTAAAGCTTCATCTAGTGTTAGAGAAGAAACAATCTAACATCTTATAAGATCTATTGTCTGGTGAACAAATCATCGGGATAACAAGTTGATTTATACTGCAATGTTTAACCATCCACACTCTGGCTTACAGGGGTGTGGAAACAGGGGACTGTTCTACGGAAATAACAATTACTCCTCTTTTTATTTAGGAATCCTACCAACAAACACCTGCAGAAAAGGCTACAAGTCATTAGACAGGCAGTAGAGTTGGAGGATAATCGCTGCTATGACGCCCTCCACTGACCTTATCTTGAGGGATTTGGGATATGTTACCACCTCTACAATTGGTGAAGGGACATTTTCCAAAAGCAAGCGGCCGTCAAGGTGATTGCAAAATAAAAAAAATTGCCACCAAGTCACACCACTAAGTTTTTAGCTCAAGAATTAGAAATTTTGGAGCATGTAAAGGTCATCAGTATTTTCAAACTTATTGAGATCATAAATCGAAAAACCTTCATTGTGATGGAACTGTAGATCTAGTAACGCTGATCGAGACAACAGGGTGACTGATGTACCAAATACTTTTTCAATCAAATAACAACTGCCATCAAATATCTACATAGTCGCAACATATGCATTTACCTATAAATTGATCGAGCAACTTCCATTCTGTGTATAGTCACAACATCGTTTATCGAGACTTAAAATGCAAACATCCTTCTGACAGAAAATCACTGTGGGCCTGATTCAGCTTGAAAATAAGAGAGGAAAGTTACACCTGGGCTAAACCATGTTGATTGCAGAGGGATTTAAGTTATTTGTATTCTTTGCATGTAGAGATATATCTCTGAATTGCTTACTGCACACAGATACTGACCAGCTTTACTATTACACTGTTACTTAGACTTGGGCCGGGAAACATCACCTCTCAACTCTAATACAGTTTGCAACTGATAAACTATGACTCCTCTGCAATCAACATGGTTTAGCCCAGGATTAACTTTCCTCTCTTATTTTCAAGCTCCTTCCTAAGTCTGAATCAGGCCCAGTGTCAAGATAACCGACTTTGGATTGAATCATTCATCGCGACAGGTGCGATGGGTCTGGTGTTCGGTTGATCCAAAAATAAATGGGTAAGAATGCCATTCTAACAAAACGCAAATGGCTGCCTTTTCGAAATAGAGAAAGACGAAAATCATTTTTCATCTGTCTCTACTTCTAAAAGACAGCTCTCATGGTGGGGACTCCGACCATTCTAAATGCCACTGTATCTGTATGATCAGAAGGCTAACCAATGTTCTGGCACAGACATCATACAGTACCCAGGCCAGCCACCATCAAACATACTAACCCAAGCTCTCAACCACATCCCAGCCACTAGAATATGATGCCACTGATAAGATTTAACACTCTCTTAAATTTCCAGCCTCTGACAGCTTAGAATTCCACAGGTTAAGATCAGGCCTCCCTCACCTCTGTGCCCTTTATCAGCCACGCCTCCTGCATCCACAGTCATGACACCACTGACTGCACCCAAACTTACCACCAATTCTCCTCATATGGGTAACTATTTTCTCATATCTGAAGCAGCTGATTCACACATTTTCCTATGCCTTTGGCTCTATCCCATTGTATACTCAGTCAGAACAACTCAGCTGAATTAGCATTTTCCTATAAAGTTTGTTGTAAATGTAAATGAATATTCTATGACCTTAACAAGTCACATCAAGAAGCTCTGCATTTCTCAAAGTGCTGGAGGGTATTTGATAACCACTAAAGATACATTGTGAATCCGACTGTGTGATACTGGCTATTAAGGCTACTGGCAGTTTTATTACTTGATGTACAGCCAGTTTGATTAACCTCACAGATTTTAATGTTTTATGATACAAAAAGCAGGGCAAATAATGGAAATTTGATTTAAGCAATAGAAAATCTACACAGACTATTTGGATGGCAGGTATGCCCAGAAGAGATAATGGCATCATATATTGTTATCCAGATTTTTTTTAAATTATATTAAAGATTTACTATGGTAAATGAAATGATGATACCTAGTGTGGGTTCTTTATTTATTATCTTCCTGTGTAAAGTTTAATTTTGCTAATGCATGGAAGCTGATGTAAGTGGCCATGTCTTGATGCTTAGTATGATATTCTACAGCAGGTTCTATTTATAGGGATACATAATTTTAGGAAACATTAGCGGTGTAACAGTCGCCTCTCTTGGGAAAAAGAGAGAGAGAGAGAGGGAGAGAGGAAGAGGGGAAAAGAGAGAGAGCGAGAGAGAGAGAGAGAGAGAAAGAGAGCAAGGATATATCAGGTTACAGATATACAATACTTTTTTATAATTTAAATATATGATCATAATTATTTAATTTATTAAATTAACAAAAAAAAAACACAGGCCGTGCTTCTAATTCAATATATGAACTGTGTGCAAGTGTATATATAAATATGCATAGTGCAGCCAAGGACCAAAATGACCACTGTTCAACTACAAGGAGCAAAATAGAGGTCCGGTGCTCCAAACATGCATTATATAACACTATGTGTCAGCACATACATAAAAAGGAGGTTTAGTTCACAATATAGCTATATTGGGTTAAGCTCACCTGCCCATCGTCAATGCACCTCCTGTAGGTGAGTCCCTATCCATCTGCTATATGTGTACTCAGGAGGTCTGTAAACTCCACATGGCTTAGCCGTTCTTCCGTGGCAGCACTTACCGACCGTTACCCAAAAACAACCCCAGTAATAAATGAAGAGACGGAGACTTGAAGTTGGGTCTAACTAATAAATTTTATTTGACTATTGATTAATTTATTTATTTATTTATTTATTAACTTTAACCTTAACTACCTGACTTGATGGTGGCAATATAAAAGCAGATACATTTAGAATAAAATATTTAAATGCAAATTGAATTGATTTTATAGATGATGGCAAACCACAAATCATCAGACACATCCAACCCTTTTGGCGCTACTCCTTCCGCCTCGGCTGAAACCCCAACATCACGGGGTGAATGAGAAAAACTGTGGACCATCCGAAAGTTGACAAGTCCCAACAACTCAGACCATTGAACACAAACAGAACAGCATTAAACTGCCTCGGCTCAAACCACCACCTGCGCCAGAAAAAGGGGAGAAGAAAAAACATTAGAACAGATCACATCACACAAAATGTAACTGCTTTTCCGCCAACCGGGAACCTAAAACCCGGTCCCGCCACCATCCTCTCAAACTAAACCCTTAACAAATTCTATCAAACTCCTAATGAACAATACCTGTCCCAAGTCAGAGAGGTGAACACCATCCGGCCGATAAAGGTGTAACTTCTCAAATTTTATTTCCGGGTGCGAAATAACCTGACCACCCCTCTGCTCAAGAAACACTCTAACTGCTCTATTCAGCTTGCGCCGAACCCCATCCATGGCCAAGCCATTCGCAGAAAACCTCCAGACCCGGCGAGGGAGGATGTCGGACCACACCCACAACAGATTCGGCCACAAATCTTTTGCCAAAAGCAGATCTCGTTTTATGGCATTAAGTAAGTCCAAGCTGGACATGCTTCCAATATCGTTACCACCTAGGTGTATAACTACAATATCGGGCGTGCCGGATAAGACTATCTGTTTCGCCAGTGTGTCCAAGAATGATGACCAAACCAAGCCTCTCCAGCCAAACCAAGAAACCTTATAATCTGCAATGCTGTCAAATGACCTAGACAACGGGTGGAATTTGGCCCAGTACACAAAAGAATGCCCAAAGAACCAAATGGTACGTACTGGCCTTGCGGAAGCTGAAA
>WWET01002552.1:137064-172553 GCA_011038615.1 Limnodynastes dumerilii
GGCATGCTGCCACTAGTAGAACTACTGGTGCAAGCATGCCCATGAATGACAAGGCATGCTTGCTCTAGTAGCACTACTATCGGCAGCATGCCTTGCCCCAAAAAACGTTACTGTGCCCTTCCAAAAAATAAAAAATAACATCCCAAGTGTCCCCCTATAAAAAGAAATTGTACAGCAATGTAAATACCCTGTCCCTATCATTTAAAAAATGACAGTGCCCACAGAGAATAAATAAAAAAAACATGACATGTGCCCGTTACAAAAAAATAAAAAAAAACCAAATCCTTGTCCCCTTCTTTAAAAAAAATAAAAAAGTGCCCACATACTTTAAATGAAAAAACAGCGCCATGTGCCCGTTACAAAAAGAAAAATGCCCCAAAAAAATGCCCACATAAATTAAGAAAAAACATACTTACCTGCTCTGATGGGGGTCCAGTGTTGTAGGCTTTTAATCTGGGGGTGGCCTTGGCAAAATAAAAAACCCTATGCATACGACGATGACTATGTCCTGCACGCAGGACATCCAGGTGCTAATGACAGGTCTAATGTCATTGGGGGGTATTTATACCCTTTGGGCACTGTAGGAATTATTGAGAGAACAAGAATAATTTTTTTATTAGATCACTTACTATTAATATTATACACATTAGTTTAATCTTTAGAGACATGTTACTCTATCTATTCTCCCTATTAACGTATTTTGCATTTTTAATCTTATTTGTATTGTATGTAAAATAACAATTCATATATGGATATGTATAATAATCACTCACTGTAAGAGTTCTGTTGGTTCTATACATGTAATATGTATTAATACATACCATTTACTAGCCATATTTTTAAAATAATAACTTGTGTTAATAGTATATTTAAAATGTTAAGTTTATGGTAAATAGTGTTTTTGACATGCCGATGAGACCTATTTGTTGCTAATTTCATGTACTTATTTATTATATATGTAACAATCAGAGGCATTTGTAGCAGCTATATTATTTATTTATTAAAATAATACTGATTGTAAACTAACCACCTCTTGGTAATAGTATTTTGCTGAGTTTAACCCTTTGTTCATATTTTCTTTATTTTACATAAATAACAATAATAGGTTAAAGGTCCTTTTTTAACCTAGGTTCAGGTTAGATAATATGTCAGATTTTAGATATTCAGTTTTTTTATAATGTTTATTAGTTTAGTGGCTTTGGGAGACCACTTTCTTCAGATGTGGAACTTGGATTAATTAACGGACACCTGCCATCAGCGTCAACAAAGGGATTTAAACCAGCTGCTAGAGGTCTGGAGTACTCACTTGAAAAAGGACTTCCGTCCGAAACGCGTTGTGGCTCCAGTGTTTGGCATTCCCTCATTCAATCTCCAGCCTGTGCCGGGACTGTGGAGTGTGACGATCGCTGGTGTTTCCCGGGACTTCACACACACCACCTCTGGACCTCACCACGCTACACGCGGGGATTTAGATGTTGATTAAGGGAAGTTCCCATACTTATCCTATTGTTTAATTTTTATGTTTATGTTGTGGAAAATAAATATTTGTTTATATATTTGTTTATTATATGTTATTTTTCCTCTTTTTAAGTAAACAGTTATGGATCCGATTCATTAGTATCATTTAGCGGTCTCCCATTTAGCCTTAAAGCCTCTTATGCTCTGGACTATTTCTTTTATTATTTCTTTTATTGATTTTTTATTAATTTACCTAGATATTAGCTTTGCTGTTACTTGTGTGTTTATTCATTAGGACTCATTTCTCCCATTTCTTACCATATTAGTACTTCCTACTCCTGTTGAGTATTATTTAATTTTTTTTAGGTTATAGATATCCAGCGCCAATACACATACACAGTTTTTTGTTTTTTATTTTCAAATAAATTTTATTGGAAGGAGCACAATAACATATTTTAGACATCTTTCACAAGAGTGCACAACACAATCCATAATCATTGCACATACACAGTTTTTTGTGAATACAGCCCTATATCACTTATTTTGCAGGGGAACCTGCAAAACATGGACCGTTGGGATGCTTGAGGACTGAGTGTAAGAAACACTGGACTAGAGGAACTAAACATGTATTGCATGTAGTAGAGAAGGGAAAGAAAAAGCTTACACATATACCAGGGTGTAACCAAAAGAAGACTTGTTTTAGAACATGTTGGACCAGATTTAATAAGCTGTGGGTTTGGAATAGTGGTGATGTTGCTTATAGCAACCAATCAGATTCTAGCTCTCACTTTCTTTTTACATACCAGAGAAGGTCAGCTAAAATCTGATTGGTTGCTATGGGCAACATCTCCACTTTTCCAAACCCGCAGCTTAGTAAATTTGGCCCGATGTTGTAATGCCAATTCACCAACTATGTAACTATCATTCTTACAACACCTATAACAAAAATCCTTGCTTGCAAATGATTACAATAATAAAAACAGCCACCATAATGGCTGAGTCTCATAAACTACATTTTACAACATGAAGAAAATGAATATTTTGCTTGATGATTATAAATGACTGTTCTTTTTAATATTATCATCAGCACAGGATTCATTAAATACCCATTATCAAGAGTTATAAGTAGTATATGATTGCAAATTAATTGAATCTGTTAGATAACATCCTGTTTCATAATATTTTGTCAGCGACTGTTAATATAAGTTGTAGCGTCAATAATTGAAAAATATTTCTTCATTATAAAAAGGCATTTTTCTAAAGTGATGTTTTACTTACTGTTTATGACTCTTTTATATTAGTTGTTTATTATGTGTGTGTTTTTTTTTTATCTCTTGAGTAGTGGAAGACAAACTTAAATTATTGATAATTTTTAGCAGTTAGAACCTAGCTAGCCTAATTTGGGTAATGTTCAATTTAGTTTCTGTAAATAAGCTTAAATGACTGTAAGCCTACATATAATAAGCAGTCTTGTCCACTCTTGAAATATGAAGTGATAACACATTTTTTTTTGTCAGCTAGCAGCAAACTAAAGCCTTTTAAAATGAAAAACTACATTGCTATCCATTACCTGTACATAATAGAAAATATTCTGTTTCTGCCCAATTAGAATTAGAAAGGTGTGACTCAGTGCTGCAAAATGATATATTTTCGCCAGTGACATGGTTTATGGTTGCCTAAACATGCCGTGAATGTAACTTGTAAAAAACCCTTTAAAAGGATGATTTTTTTTATCGATAACTTCCAAATAAGAAACCACATTGGAAATATTCACTTTATATTGCATTGCAGTTTATTGACATTAAGGGCCAGATTGACTAAGCTGTGGGTTTGGAAAAGTGAAGATGTTGCCCATAGCAACCAATCAGATTCTAGCTGACATTCTCTAGTATGTGAGCTAAGAGCTAGAATCTGATTGGTTGCTATGGGCAACATCTCCACTTTTCCAAACCTGCAGCTTAGTAAATCTGGCCCTAAATGTTTTCCTTTGAAGCAGTCGTAAAATATTGGTTTAATCAATTGAAGGGAAATAAATTGGGCAAATATTGAGAAACATCCAATTGGAGTAAATTACTTTACTGATCGATGTACAAATGTGACTGACAAATGTACCTTACAAGCTGTTACAGATGTTAATGCCTCTGACTGTGATGTTATGAATTTGTTATGACACCATTAATATGTAAGCCATGTGCTTCTCCAACCATGTCCTACCTAGCCTCCATGGACCATATTCACAGATCCGTTTTCACGTGGATTGCGTGCGTATTTTTAGGTATGTTTTAACTGCGCATGCGTAGTAACTTTATTTATGTAAGTTACGTTGAATATACGCACGTAAGTGAATTGCACTTGGGGACATACATACAGAGGGGGGGGCGTAGAAATATGTAGTTGAAAATGACATGAAAGTAGGTGAGGGGACGCTTTTAAATGAACGCGGCTATACTGAATTGCACTGACGGAAGACATATACGCACGTAAGTACACAAAATAATATATTTTCACCAGTGACATGGTTTCTGATCAGAGTGGTCTATGGAGACTTTTCACTTTTGACTTTCCTGTCAATGGGCTCTATTTCCAGAGATCATTTTAATGCGATACGGCCAGTTTTCACTTTAAAACTGGCCCAATCGCATTAAAATGATTTGTCACATATTTAAAAAATGCTGAAGCGGAGTTTTACACTCCGCTCCCAGCGTCAGACTAACGCCAGCTCAGGATGGTGTTAGTGGTAAGTATTCTGGCAATGTCCTCATATACCCCTCTTTTCCTCCTCTAATAGCTGTTATTAGGGTGGGGGAAAGGGGGGCATGTATGGGGAGACCGCCGGAATACATAGCAATATTGCCCGAGTAAAAAAAAAAAAAAAAAGTTTTTAAAGTTAAAAAAATCTATAAAAAACATAGAAAGTATAAATAAATATTATAACTCACCTGTCTGGGCGTCCCGTCAGGCTGCAGCTGTCCGGTCCCGGCATGAATACACTGCACATGCTCAGTGTTTCTCATGTCAGGATTTGGGAAAATTTCAAAGTGCCTAAAGAGAAGCACTGAGCATGTGCAGTGTTTCTCATGTCCTGAGCATGTGCGGTGTTTCTCATGTCCTAAGCATGTGCGGTGTTTCTCATGTCCTGAGCATGTGCGGTGTTTCTCATGTCCTGAGCATGTGCGGTGTTTCTCATGTCGGCACAGAAATTTTCAAAGTCCGGATTGAGAGCTACTGCGCATGTGCAGTACTTCATTCATGCATGGCACGAATGAGAAGTACTGCGCGGACCCGGAGGATCATCGCGGGACCTCGCAGGAGGGGCTAGAATTTGTAAATGATGTAAATGAAGCTGCCAGGCTCGCTGCGATGATAAGTGAGCCTGATGCAGCTTCCTTCACAGGAAACGAGGGAGGTAAGTAAATAGAGCCCTTAATTTCAAGCTTCTTCTTAAGTTTGGATCCAGCCTATTGTTTGGGTGGGGTGAGGTAGAGCACTAACAAGAGATCCCCAGAAGTCAATTCACGCTCTGCTGTGGAAAGAGAAGACAATGGGTCTGATCCAGACTTTAGATCATTTTATGTACACAAACGTACCTAAGTTACACTACTAAATATAATGCACTCCCCTTGCATCTCGCATGTACGTAACTTAGCTGACTTACGTGTTCAGAACCTTAACTTTTCCTCATGTACCTCTGGTCGTGCGTAATGTGCTGTCATACGTAAGCGCCTAACCCAGCCCAAACTGCACCATTTAAATGCCCCCCTACCCACAAAGCGTATAATCAGCTTGTGTAGCGATGTCACACCCGATCATGCAGAGTTAGGTACAAGTTACGCACAATCATAGTTGTGATCAGGCCCAATTACCTTATAAAATAGTGCAAAACTAAATCTATTTCATATACGCACTCCTTTTTGGTAAATTGATCGTATGCAAATTAGCAGAGGAGGATTGGAGAAAACTGGCTGAACAAAGCCCTCTACAAATCCACAAGTCATTTGTTACCATTTTAATCATTCAATTAATCGCTGAAGTCAGACAAAATAAAGCTCTCGGTGCACAGCTACATTAATCATCTCTATATTGAGAAGAGATCTAAGTCTAAGTAAACATTGTAATAACGCTAGAAGAAAAAAAGGAAAAGAATCTTGCTATTTCATTCAATAAGTTTGGCTCAGGCTGTATGTAAAATAGCTGCTACAGAAAATGTCTGCATGTCATTTATCACATCAACTAATTACTATTTAATTAATATCACTCCAGTCTCACTAAATTAAAAAATGATAATTAAAATACTGGGTTAAGATCATTTTTCCCACCATCTCCATAGCTAATTGGTATAATAAAGTCACACTGTTCATATTAAGTCAATATGGATGGAACATGGCCAGAATGGTAGCTTAAGTGGTTTGCACTTTTAGCCTCCCAGCGCTGAGATCATGAGTTCCATTCCTGGACAAGGACGGGGCCAGATTAACTATGGGACTAATGGGACTACAGTCCCAGGCCTCCATCTGGAAATAGGCCCCACACGCTGCAGAGCT
This sequence comes from Limnodynastes dumerilii, assembly GCA_011038615.1. Taxonomy (NCBI): domain Eukaryota; kingdom Metazoa; phylum Chordata; class Amphibia; order Anura; family Limnodynastidae; genus Limnodynastes; species Limnodynastes dumerilii. Next base: position 143,064 of record WWET01002552.1, read on the forward strand.
CAAGGCCTCCTACTGCAGTGACTGACATTCCCCTCCAAAGCATACTTTATAGTATGGGACTTTGATAATTTTCTGCCCCAGGCTCACATGGCCCTCAATCCAGCCCTGGACAAGGCCTTATCTGTTTTGAGTTTGTGTTTTCTCTCTGTATCTGCATGGGTTTACACCAGGTGCTCTGATTTTCCCCTCCCCCATACTAGTAGGTGAATTGGTTGCTGGGAATGATGTAAATGATTGTCTAAAATTGTAAAATGCTTTGTAATATGATGGTGATCTTTTAAAACTTGTTAATAAAAAATATTATAAATTGACAGACTATATATTGAACTTTTACTTTATAACAAGCGAGACCAAATAATAAGGGGTATAATATGCAATTCCTGATATAATAAACTTATTAAAGTACCTGAAAATAATGGTAGGTATCATGGCCGGTGCTAGGGTGTTCGGCGCCCCCCTGCAAACTTTAATTTTGCGCCCTTCTGTTTAACAATTTGACACCAGCGACCATCCTAGATTATAATAAGCGTCATCATACAAAACAATTGTAACCACAATAAAACAATGCAAATCATAGCCACCACTATACAATAGTGTCCTTGGGCCTGATCCAGACCTACGATGTAGCGCTGAGCGTACTAACGCTCAGTGTTATATCGTGGGACTCCCCCAGGGAGCAGGGGGGTGAGCGCCTATGCAGCGGAGCGGGTCCCACCGGCCTTGGTAGGTATAATAGTAGGTATAATAAACTTAATTAGGTCTGGACCCAAACTAAATATTTTAACACCCAAATAATACATTTTTACCATTTCTAGTTTCCATATCACATGAATCAGTATTGTATGTTTCATGAAGTGGATATTTTAAAGATAATAAGAAATAAAATCAATTAGATCCGATCTGAGTGCTAACACAATACATTCTTTTTTGCCTTTTCTGATGTGTTTGGTCTAGGTCCACCTACTCCCTCTCTTGTAAAGCCTCTTCAGGTGTAGACAGAAGTCCACACGACAGGGTACTTAGTGCGATCGCGCTGTGCATGACGGGTATGATCAGCATGTACTATGAACGTTCCTCAATTATACAAAGTAACTCATTTGTATATTCATAATGGGTGGGGTGAGGTAATGATATCGTAAGTAAATGCTTGGCTAAGCCCTTCTTATGATCCTCTGTTACACACAGGGTGCAGGGTGTGTAACAGTTAAGGAAGGGTTCGGGGCATGGACATGGGAGGGGAGTGAATGGGGGCTGCACTACCCTCACATGTACAGAATCTAGGAACACACGTAGAGTACATAAGCCTGTGCTGCAAACTTAGGTCTAGATCCGGTCTATTGGTCTATTTAATGGTGCACCCACGAGGGTTTCTGAAAACATTCCACAATGATTATAAAAAAAAAAAAAATGAAATAAAAATAGGAAATTTGAAAAAGGGGTGTGGCTTTTTGGGTGCCTAGTAAAGGGGAGTGGCTTCCATGTGCGGATTTAGAGAGGGGTGTGGTTTCACTGGGGGGTAGGAGGAATCCCACCAGAGAGCTGGAAATATTATATAATTATAATATATATATATCTCTATATCTATCTATCTATATTATATGATTGGCACATACTATAATTTAAGAGGATATATTATAGGTCTGGGTATTGGAAATACCATAATATAAACAGGATATAATAGGGGTCTGGGAATGGCATACTGTGTACTGCATATAGTGTGCCCTTCTCAAAGCCTAATATATGCCCAATATATTATAGTATGTGCCATAACTAGACAGCTTATATATTGCCACTTTATATATTGTGCCTTGTGCAGACCCCTAATATACATTGCATGTATTACAAACATTGGAAACCCCCCTTTTAAATCCTGCATTTGCCACTTCTCACCATTACTTAAACTAGAAGGTTCATGGAATATACTGTATAGATGTAAAAAGGCCAATACCGCAGATGGAGCAGCCAGACAAAACAGATATCTAAAATTTTCTCATCAATTCCCAGACACAAGGAGTCAGGAACTTTCATATTTGCAAAGATAAAGTAAAAGAGAAGCAGGAACATGTCCATGTGGCTTAAAAGTTTAGCAACTGCTCCAATTAAAGGTCATCAGTATTGACAGCTAGGCCATAACATCTCCTACCAACATATGTTTCCCATTAAGATGTACACAAATTAAGATATATTACCAAGGTCCCTTGAAAAAAGTATTCCAGTTATTGTTGAGCAAAGCACTTGTTATTCATTTATTAACAGTAACAAGAAAACACAAGGCTGCACTTACTACAGTAGTTATTAATTTGACTCTTGTCTTTCTATATCAGTAACTGTATAACAGTAAATACTTAGTCACTGGTAGTCACTATAAAACATTAGACATAAAAGTACCTGTAAGGTGGTAATGCTCTTCACTTTCATTGTCTGTTAAGGATACCAACTCTTTCAACAAGAGGGGGTATTTATGCTTAAATAATTTTGAGCCACCACCATAAATAATATTAAAATATGACTTTATTTTTAATATAGCTATGATATTTAAAATAAAACATAAGAGGGCCTTGCACTCACAGAGCATGCCCCAGCTATGAGCGGCAGCACTAAACTGTCAGCCTTTAGCAGATTAGACAGTCCTGGGCACTCTGAGCTCTGAGGGCTAAGCACCGTTTATAAAGAACTTGGCGGCAGCTGACAGCTTGCTCTGTTCTCTGCTGACAAGGGTGGACTGTGGGATGTAAATGTAAAAAAAGAGGAAATAAACAAAAAGGTGAAATGACTAAAAAAAATTGTAAGTTGTTAATTCACTCAGAACACCTTCAGAAACGGCTTCAAATCACAAGACTAATAGCGTGTTATAAATTAACCGGGAGACTGTAAAAAGTGTTTCTTTCTAATTTATATAATGTTAAAAAACCAAGAAGACACACAAGGCGTATGCATTTACAAGAAATATGGAGCTTTTTGGGCAGGCATTTTTATTGCTTAATTAATATGAAAATTATTCTCGGCCTTTTCTCAGCAATGTGTCCCCATAAAAATGAAAAACGACTTGTTGGGATTATTACGCTGCACAAATGAAATCATCTTAGCTAGAAAAGCTTTTACATATTAAAAAGGGGAGAATTAGAGAACGACCTGTCTGACAGATAGATGGGAGAGCTGGGAGGCGTGTTTTGCTTCACATTCTGTAATATTCTGTACTAATTGCGTCTTCTCCAAATGTGAAAACATGTGAAAACTGAAAACACAATGCAGTTACAAGCTTCAGAGAGGTGGTTTATTGACAGGGGCAGGCAGGTAGAGAGCAACATGATAGTTACGAGTGATATGAGGGGAGAAGTGATCGCTGATGTTCAAAATGGCTACAGTTTACCTGCTGCCACAAAAAATGATGACAGGATTAATGATTTACATTCTTCGTTATCTCAAGATCTGTCAGAATATTAATAAGGTGGCAGGTACTTTGGCCAGCATTATAATAATTGAAAAACTAACCCTAATCCTTATCCTAACCCTAATTACTAATTCTAACCCTAATTACTAATCCTAACCCTAATTACTAATCCTAATTACTAATCCTAACCCTAATTACTAATCCTAACCCTAATTACTAATCCTAATTACTAATCCTAACCCTAATTACTAATCCTTACCCTAATTACTAATCCTAATTACTAATCTAACCCTAATTACTAATCCTAACCCTAATTACTAATCCTAACCCTAATTACTAATCCTTACCCTAATTACTAATCCTAATTACTAATCTAACCCTAATTACTAATCCTAACCGTTATTACTAATCCTAACCCTAATTACTGTCTTGATCATTGCATTAATTATTACTGTCATTGGCCCGGATCCTGAACTCCGGCCGACAGGGGACTTACGCAAGTCATTTGTGTAAGTCCCCAATCAGGGAACATCTGTGCATGCACGCGCCAGATATTCCCTGTGCGTAAGTACTAACATACAAAACAAATTTACGTACATCAGTACTTACGGGGAAGGGGCAGAACCTTCACTTACGATGGCTCTGTCCCCGCCATGTAGGTGGGGATAGCCATTTAATTGAAGGGTCCGGGGCAGGGGAAGCCCCGTTATGACTAGGTGTGTGGCCATATGGCTGCTTACCTAGTTGTACTAATTAAGATAGGAATCTGGACATGTAAGTGTCCAGCTTTACTACCGAGAGGGTAGTGCACTCCCCGCTACAGCTGCATTACTACGGAACCCTGCACGCACGTACAGCGCGTGTGGGAGGATCTACCGCATTTCTCTTTGTTTTGTTTACCCTCAGATCACATGACTGATCTCCTGTTTTCCAACACTCTGGTTCTGCTGATAAGGTGCCTCATAAATCACTTCCAGGGTGTTCCCTCTTCACTGCTTCCTGCTTCCTGTGTCGGAATATCAGTTAACCTTAGTCTGTTGACTCCCTGGACCTTTGTGCTTCAGAGAATTGAGTGCCGCAAGGACACGAGGGACCATAATTGACCGACTGAGCCTCGTCTCACATCGGTCAACATGTGGTTAATGTTTTTTCTACAACGTAGGATAGGTGGGGATTGGTTGGAGCTGTTAAGGTGGGGTTAGACAAAGGGGTGGCAAAGATCATAAATAATTTTAATAATTATAAATTGTTTCCTCTGAGAGAAATTTCCCTCTCTTTTTGAAATTTGTTCCCCTTTCTCCCACCCATATGTGATAGAATGTATATTACATGTCAAATGGCTTTAGAGGTGGTGGTGTCACCATGGAACTTTGGTGCAGAAAACATGTGGGGAGAAATATCAGATAATATGGGATGCACCCTTTAACTGAATGCTAAGTCACCGGTCCCATGACAGGGTCCTGATCTGCCTTCTCCGACAAGATGAGGTGTGCAGTTTGAAGAGGTGGAGCCGGGGTCACTGGATGGGTGGTGGGGGCTCCTTCATCGATGAGCAATGTCATCCTGAGGTGACACCCCACCTGCTATGCCACCTGTCTCTAATCTATATTTTATAGCCAATTCAATTTAGCTAATTCTAATTAATAAACCTACGTCCCGTTTTTAAACTCATTTCAGTTGTCCGTGTCTTTATTTCATCTTGTGTCTTCTTTCATCTTTTGTCTTATATCATCCTGCTCCTAAAAGCTCCTGGCAGTGACTACACGTGGACCACATGGTCCTCTTCTCTGGTCTGCAGACGGTGAGAACACCGGTAATCCAAAGTCTTTAACACTGCTTTCTGTGCATTATACTTAATATACATACTCTCTGGCTGAGAGATTTTTTATAACCATAAAAACCCTTTAAAATGTGTAAAAAAGTAGCTGATAGCAGGATATCTAAAACCCATAGCAACCATTCAGATTCTAGCTCTCACCTCCCTATTAAATACTAGAGAATGTCATCTAAAATCTGATTGGTTGCTATGGGCAACATCTCCACTTTTCCAAACCCGCAGCTTAGTAAATCTGGCCCTTAATGTCCGTTGGCTTTACAAAGAAACAAAAGGAGATATATAACTAAAACAATATTCTTTACTTCTACAATTATAAAACATATAAACACATTAACAATAAAAATTTCAGGACAACTTTCCTGATCCAAATGTGCCCACAGGTGTTCAGGGAACTGGCTGGGCAGCAGCAAGGATGAAGCCCGGGCAGCACCGATGAAGGAATGAGTCCCGATAGCAGGCAAAGAGTAGGAGGTAACAGGTGTGCAGAGAGAGTGAGGAGATCCACAACACGTTTCGGCCAGGAAGCCCTTTTTCAAGGGAAAAATTATAACGTAAGAAGCTTATTTTCTCCGTGGTGGAGTGTGCACATTGATGGTTTGGATGTCTTGGGGGGGTGGGGATTTGGGTCTGGGAGGTTGAGGGGCACCTTTGACAACAGAGGCTGTCTGTTTCAGATTCTTAACGCTGACATCCACACCTGCTATCAGTGCCACCCGTCTCTACCCAAAATGGTTGTCAAATTAATTCCAATTCCATTCTGAATTTCCAATAATATTAATAAATCTATGCCCCCTTTTAAAACCCATGTCAGTTGTCTGAGTCTTTATATCGTTGCGGCTGTTGAGTTGTGTGTGCGAAGATCCAGTCATTGCTCATTTATAATTATTACCATTGGTTTTAACCTGTACTTAGTGATGTGAGGCCATATTTAGTATATATTACACCCTTTATGGAAATCAGTCACTTCTGAGAGCTTTGGCTTTGAAGTTCCATTTTCCCTTTTTGCATATGACCATTTAATTAAACATATTTTGCTGCCTTGAGCTGTAGATTTTGTGCTTTTGTTTTATAGCCTCAATAAAAAGAAAAAAAGCTTTATGGAGGCAGCTAATTTGCTATTTACTTAGTGGGACTTACTGCCAAAACAGATGGCATTGGATTGCTTTTTGGCTGCAAATCCTTGCCCATCTTTTATTGTTCTTCGTCAAGTTCTGACACTGGGCATGGAATTCAGCATGACACACCAAAATCCCCGAGCTCTGAGCAACTGCCATGCATTAAAATATCAGCAAATAAATTATTACTGTTTTACACAGAGCAAATATTAATCAGTTAACAGCAAGGGTGAGCGTAATAGTATAAAATAAATATTAGCACCATTACTGATTTTCGGCAGTGCGATAGTAAATATATAAAGCCTAAATTTAATAGCTTACCAACGGGAGGTTTGATGTCATTTAACGTTCCGAAAAAGACCCCCTTTACTTAGCGACCTACCTATCAAATAACATTTACTTGATTAGGGATTAATGAAAAATGCTAAGAATACCTTTCATGGTAAAGAGATTGTAAGTGCTTCAGATATCTTCATTTGTAAAATGGAGAATGGAAAGGATTAAGGATTTGGTTAAGAGATATGTTCCTAATGTTATCCCACTTCTAATCACATTACAGGTTGCACAGGAAGTGTATTGGCACCATGCCATCTTGCATCGTATTTGGAACGGGTTGCTGATGGTCTGTTATGTATGGGAATGCACACCCAGCCACTCTCCTGATTACTTATATTGATCTCCTCCTATTTGTCTAATACGTTTCGCCTGCAATAAAGGTTGTAGGATGGCCAATTTGTTTCTTTTCTGTTTAAAATGCAGAGACATGTAGCATTAATCATGGTTTACATCCCAAGCAGAACACAGGGATCTGTGAATGACTGATAACTTTGATGAGCGTAGTTCATTATTTTCTCATTTCAGCCTTGCAATAAATAACGGAGAAAATGAGCAGTGCAAGAGAGGACCCTTGGCACCCGCGCATTCCAAGACAGAAGTTCTTACTACTGCATTGTGGAAAGATAGACCGCACGGATGCACTGACGCTAGGAACCTCTGGAGTCCTTGATTTGCAACTGAGTAAAGGTAAACTAATGGAGTAATGCTGGTGGTACGACTACTATAGGGCCCAGAGAAGAAGTCGTCCCCCAAGGCTGTCAGAGGATGGCAGCTTAAAACAGTATGAGTGCTCAGTGCTGTGATAACAGAGTTGGCTACTTTCCCGGAATGTCCCATGGACTACCGAAATTCTGACATTGCCCATAGAATACTGAGGGGAGCCAGCAAATCTCTTGAAGCTGGGATTGAGGCAGAGAATTAATGCAAATCACTGCCTCAAGCCCTGAGTATTACTGAGGATAAATTTAACTTGATTAAATAGCAACTTTGATTAGATAGGATGTGGTGCTTCAGACAGCGATTTGCATAAATTTCAGCCTAAAGCCCTGCTCCCAGAATTGTAATAATAATAATAACAACAATAATAATAATAATAATAATAAAATTATTATTATTATTATTATTATTATTATTATTATTATTATTATTACAATTCTGAATTATGGGAGGAAATTTAAGAACACACAAAAATTCTGGGGACAGAGTCTGGTGTGTGAGAGAAATTGCCAGAGACTGGCGGCACTCAGATCTCTCAGCTACTACTTATGTATTTCTAAACAATAGTTCTTTTTTCTCCCTTCCAGGCAGCATGGGAGCAGGGCTTGAGGCTGAAATTTATGCAAATCGCTGTCTGAAGCCCCACATCCTATCTAATCAAAGTTGCTATTTAATCAAGTCAAATTCATCCTCAGTAATACTCAGGGCTTGAGGCAGTGATTTCAATGACTGGACTGTGTTTTATGTTGGCATTTTGGCACTTTGGAATAGCAGCTACTTTTTAAACTTTATTGTGGTTGAGAATGATGGGAATAGATAAACCTTTAATCACTGAGTAATGTATTGTTGTTATACATCTATGTATACAGAACTTGAAGAATGTCATGCATTTGTATGCATCTCAAATTTTGGAGATGATCAAATTTGGACACACTGGAACGGATCCTATGCTATCACTTGGACAGACTTCTGACAGCAGGACCCTACCAATCGCTCCTAAAATGGAGACTGATTGAACATCTGGATTGGTTGGTCCTATGAATTTCTGTACATTAGATACTGTACATTAAAATACTAAATCCCTCCACGTGCAACGCCCAATTATCGGAAATCTGGATTCAGTTCAGTGTGAAGAGGAGAGGGGTCACATGGGTGGAGGTTGCATCCTCCGCATAGAATGATGGATTTCCAAAATAGGGGCATCTGAAAGTTCCTTTTTGGATGTCCCTGTTTCGAATACCCCTCCATTTTTTCAGAATGGGTGAGTATGCCGATCAAAATACTCACCCATTCCTTTTTGGAAATACCGCTGCCGCCGCTATGCCGGGTGCCCGCACCACTGGAAAGGTGAGTAACCTCTCCAGGCTTAGGGTCAGGCTGCGGGGAAGGGAGGGTTAGGGTCAGGCTGCGGGAGATGGAGGGTTAGGGTCAGACTGCAGGGAGATGGTGGGTTAGGGTCAGGCTGTGGGGAAGGGAGGGTTAGGGTCAGGCTGCGGGAGATGGTGGGCTAGGGTCAGGATGCGAGGAAGGGAGGGTTAGGATCAGGCTGCAGCGAAGAGAGGGTTAGGGTCAGGCTGCGGGGAAGGGAAGGTTAGGGTTTGGGTTAGAATTAGGGGAAGGGTTGGGGTAGTTTTCAGGCTTACCTTTCAGAGCACCGTGTTCAAGACTAGCTGGGAGAGAACGGTCCTATCGAAATAGGGCCATTCTTTCCGGGGAGCCACACCCCATGGGTGGGGATACTGTCAGCTCCCTTCATTCACTGGCCTACATGACATAAAAAGGTCATCAATAAATGACCCACCAGCCCCTCAAAATAAGCTACAAGGGCAACACTGGACCCCACTCATGTTTGGTGACCAGGAACCCACATTAGGGGAGTCCTACAGTATTCCATGGCCACATTTGTGGTACAAAATGACCACTGAGTGATAATTACTTGAATACAAAAAAACTCATATAGTTGGACTCCTAATTGAAAGAGTGGTCTAAGGAATGCTGAGGTTGGATTAAGTACAGAACCTTGTGCCAGACCAACACCAGACCATAGAATAAAAAATCCTAGTTAGGATGGCTTTGCACTTTCTTGTTTCTTAATATCATTATTATTGATGACAATATTCAATCATACCATTGCTTACCAATGCTCTAAAAATCCCGGACACTACAAAGCTTCCATCAGGGCAGCTCTTCTAGATACTCTCCTGCATTCGGCCCACCGAGCCCCTGCTCTCTAATGCTGTTTCTCTGAGATCTATTTTTCATTTCTAATAGATAAAATGGGCCGTATCAGACCTCCGCACGTGATATGTATGTGAACTGCCCTGTCACTCCCCTGTCTCGTATCCATAACCTTACCTTAACTGTATACCTACACACACCGATCCATATGTAGCAGCTTAAGTCCACCCCAATTGCTTGATCTATATGGCAAACTCCAATGTGGGGTTTTGTCTTGCAGAAGACAAGGACAGCCGCAATGTACAGAGATATAGGACCGTATTCAGAGATCCGTTTTTTAAAAGTACGCAATTATACGCACGCACGTAGCAAGGCAACACCCGTGACACTCCCCTTCCACTGATTGGTTGTTGTTGACTTACGAGTGCCATAGGGCACCCTTATGTCTATGTGTGCAGTTACGAGCTTACGTTAATGTACGTGCGTATCTATCCTGCCGCGCCCTCAATAAATGCACCCCCCCTTCCTGTATCACGTAACTTTGAATGTACGGATCTCAACCACGCCCCTCGGCATTTATGTCCCCAAGCGCTATTCACAAGTAAGTGTCTAATGGACTTCCGTCTGTAAAATCTACGTAAATAGGCTAAATAAAGTTACTACACATGCGCAGTTGATCCGATCCTAAAAATACGCTCGGGACTCCACGTGAAAACAGATCTTTGAGTATGGCCCATGGTGCGTAACATCTGGCACATGCATGCTGCATGTCTATGTCCTCTTGCATTAATAAATCAGAATCTGGCCCAACAGCATATTGTTTTTTTTTCTTACAGAAATGTTATTAAGTGGTCATTTATTCTAATGTTATTTCCATTTGAAATCTTTTAAATATCATGCTACAGTATTTTATTCTAAAACACCTTTTAAAGGCTTCATAGCTTTACATTTTGTAAACACAGTATGAGGCCTTCTGATTTAAAATAGTTAAATGCTACATCTTCAGCCAAATGGAACCTCATGTTCTTCCTGCAGCATTTCTGCATTACATGGCGCTGAGGAATGTAAATAGAGTTCTCGCACTTACTCCTGGAATCACTCACCTTTGATGTCAGCAGTTAATAATCTCGAACATGAGACGTCTGGCAGATACCTAGAGATTGCACCTGTCCAGCTGTGTTGTAAAAATCATTTCTGTGTTTACAACAAGGCCAATTCTATCTCCAAGACACCAATTTGCAGGGATATCCACAGAATGCTCTTCAAATGATAAAATAAGCCGTGGGTTACCAAAAAGAAATCTAAAAATTGAATGAAAAGAAAGGCTGATTATTTTTCTGCATGTACAGCATGCTACTTGAAAGGCTTTTTAAAGAAAAAGAAGTCCCGTTTTTTTTTCCATTTTTTATATGTTATTGATTTAAAGGACTATAAGTGATGAATTACTCTAGAGGGGTGACGGAATTTCTATACCGTGTGTTTTTTTTTACATGGGCAGGAGAACAATCTGTATGAAAAATAAAGATGCTGGATATGTGTGTAGGAGCAGATGAATAAGGAGACAGAAAGACAGTAGAGAAAAGGTGGGAATTAATGAGGGCAAAGTAGGGGGGTGATGACAGGAGGGGGGAGGGCCCTACTCATAAGAGCTAACATGGTAAGTGGGAGGGGGTGAACAAACAGGAGACACAGGGATGAAGATGGGAAGGGCAGGTAAGCCTAGGTGGAGGAAGGGTAGGCTAGCCGGAAGAAGTGGGTTTTGAGAGAGTGTTTGAAGGATTGGAGCATGGTGTATTGCCTGATACGTTGTGTAAGGTTGTTCCAGTGCAGAGGGCCGGCCCGGGAGAAGTCTTGGATGCGGGAGTGAGAGATAGTTATCAAGTTGGAGTTGAGGCACCGGTCACCAGCAGACCAGAAGGGTCGGGCAGGAAAATAGATGGAGATAAGGGAGGAGAGGTAGGGTGCGGTGGAGGAGGAGAGAACCTTGTAAGTTGTGGTGAGGAACAGGGACAGGAAGTGCACTATTCTCGCACGTGTGGCCCTTCCGTATCCTGTGTCCTACATTAACTGCTACTCACCCTCTCCATGTAAAATGGAGCTGGTGCGTAAAGAAGGATCGTACATAAGTGACATTACTGTATAATTTACAGACCTCCCCCCACCCACCATGTCTACACACTGAATGCATGGTGGGTTGTCCCATCACACCACGCCATTGGAAAGGCTTCCAGCACAGAATTCAGGATCATGTGTAGTGTGTTCGATGTAACTAACAAACAGTAATAGAAGTGACCTTCACTTGCCGTCATGGAAGCCTGAATCCAGTGGAAATCCAGTAGTGTTCCAGTATCAGAAGTCCCATCCAGTCCATTGATTCTATTAACTTATGAGGTTGGAACACGATTTTTTCTTCTTATCCATTTATTGCTGAAACGCAAAGTACATAGAAAACATTTATCTAGCAGTTTAGTTTAGAGCTGAGTGTTGGATGGGGATACACATGTGCTGTAATTAGCCGCCTAGAACAGATAACGTTAAGTTTTGGCTGTGGCTTCTGCCAGGTTAAAGTGCTAAGATTCCAAACTGACAGAATTTCCATTATTTTCCTTTCAGTTTACTTTTATTTTTCGTCTTTCCTTATTAGAAATTTTTGTTTCTTAAAATAATAACATTAAACGACGGTGAATCAGATACTGTGCTATGTTGTATTCTCATCCCTGTAACGAGCTAACACAGTGTATCAATCAGTCTTACTAAATTAACATTTCACTCATACTGATGCACAAAGCCTTTTAATAAGGGCTTTCAAGCCTCCTCGCTCCGTATTCCTGGCTGCCTGTTTCTAGGCAACTGATGAATTGGCACAAAAAGCACTGTTAAAAAACAGATTGTTGGTCTTGGAAAAAAAAAATATGTGGAAAACAATTTCCCACATACTCCACAAATAAACACTCGGTCCTTGCCCTTATAAAAGCCTCATGTTTATGTTACCAAATATTTCTTTATTTTGGTTTTAAAAAAAGACTAAGCACCTCTTCTGCAGAGCTAAGTTTAGGTTCATTCGGGCAATCATCCGGTATGTTGATCAAAATGCAGATGTTGGCTGAGGCCCTACGCATTTTGCAGGATGTGTAACAGGTAGAAAACTAGGAAGAATAGAGATGGATAATCCAATTTGGAGCCTGGGCTCCTGCTTAAGCATGTCCACATGGTGGGTGGTATTTAAATCGTACAGTAAGTGTTTGGATAAGCTCTTACATATGATCCTCATTTATGCACTGTGCATAAATGTTAAGATAGGGTCCCGCATATGAAATGCTTAACAATTAATATTGGTCTTGATTCATATTTAGGTACGGAAGAGGACCTATGATAGTAGAAAAACCAAAACAGTCACACCAGCACATATAAATATCATATAATATAAGGAAATTGATTTGCCAAATTACATAGGTGCAACCTTAGGTTAATCAATAGGTAAACATATCACAAAAGAGGAAAAAACACACCAAATAATGGGGTGCCAACAGAAAACCTTTAACGGTGCCCACCAGATGATAGAGACAGAGGGCCATATTCACAGCTAAGAGTGAGCTAGGTGCGGACAGATCCTCACCTAACTCACCCGTCCTGCCCCTAACCCGCCCCCCGTATTAGGTACCTTAGGACACTTACGAGTGTCAAAGGGCTACCTTATTTTACTCGTGCGTAGTTTCCTACTTAAAAACGGAAATTGTCTCTCCACGCCCCCCCCACACCATCCCCGGCTAATTTAAATCCCTCCCCCTTCCCACTTCTACCTAGGTGGCTTTACGCCGCCTCTTTCTAACTAATCTACGTACCAGTTCAAACCACCATCCGTCGACATAAACATATGTAACATAATTGGTAACAATTCCTTATAGAGCAGGGTATATAGCAAGATTCCACCAGCACCCTATCTAGTGAATAAACAGCTTTCCCTCGGTACGACTAGTGGCCTCACGGTCGACTCTTCACACTTCTGTGCCGTGTCTTACCCTCCCTGTCTTCAAGACAGCGGTGCTGGGGAGCTTCTCCAAATACTTCAAAAAATGGTGGAATGAACAAAAAAAGGGAGCCTGGCCTGGGGATCCAGCGGTGCACAAGATGTTCAGATCTCCAGCGGCTCCTTCAGCCAACGCGCGTTTCACCTGCTCTTTGGCTTTGTCAAAGGATCTTAGATGGGCCATGTGGCTCTTATCTGTCGGCACTTTCTATGTTTCTATGTTTCTATCTTGACAGCCAGAGATCAGGTGAAAGGCGCGTTGGATTTAAGACCGAAGAGCAGTATTTCTGGAGACAGCAGACATTAAAACCTTCTGCACATTATATACTGATAACTGCAGAAAAGTATAGTAATAGCAAGAATAAAATGCTAAATTTAGGAGGACCACGTTTCCTTCTGTTTCCATGGATGGGGGTTCATGAAAAATAAAACAAGGGGATTATGGTTCCAGACATGGGTACAATACATACAATACAATACAATACATACAATACAATACAATACAATACAGTACAGTAGTAGTTGGTTTAGGTGTGTGGGTGTGTGTGTGTTAATTTAGTAATCGCACAGGTGCCAGGAAAGCATTGGGGCAGGGGTTATCCATCTTATAGATGCAAGAGGCCCAAAAAACTTTAGCTTTCTTGTAATGGAGATACTCTGTGGTCTCCTCCATTACTGCTATTTGTCAGATCTGGTTTGTCCCTTATGTAATTCATGGGTGTAGGGAATTTTCCAGTTCCTGGCTATAGTTAGAATATGGGATATGAGTTTGGTGGACATTTTCATTTGAAGTTTAGTATATAGATGGATTTATCTGGACTGATTGACACTATCAGTGTACAGTCTTGACCAATGTGTTTTTTATGATACTCACTACTATATAATGTATTCCTTTTTTTATCAGATGTATCCCATGGACCAGATTCACACTAACGTGTTAATTATAGGTGTGCATCTACTTCTCTGGTCCACTCCCCCACCCCTGTTTTTATGTGCCTAATGGAACTTACAAGTGCCATAGGGCAACCTTAACTCACTGTGTGTTTTTTTCCCTCCCTCCCAGTCTAATCTATATCCTTGCCCCCACCCACTTTACCCAACTTCCCCCGGAGGCTGCCATGCACACCTCCTCTTACCTAAAACATTATGTGTGGGCTTTAAAGACCACACGTAGTTCATCTGCGTGCCTAAGCGCTACGCAGATTGCGTCGGCAGAATTACTACCTATGCCCAGTTAAAAAAATTGTGAAATTTCGCACCTTAGATACCTCTGCCCATGTCACATGTCACACGTCTACTCCCTTTTTTCCTCTTTACTCACCCAATCCATGGCTGGCATCTTTCTGTCCCAGTATTGGGTATTCAGAAAAGAAAAATATAAATATAAGATGCAGAAATGTTACTACAAAGTCGACATCACCAAAGGCGCTTAGTGTCCAGAGTAGTTTTAGCTATTGCTATAAAGATTTATGCTCACAATTGAGGGCTGTGGGGAAATTTGATGGCAGTGAAGGCAGGGACATATAGAAGTCATGAGGACAGAAGACCTTGCTTATGAATCTAGAGGGAAGAGGAAGAGAAACAGAGGAGTCAGTGTAACAGGAATCGCTATACATAGGTTAGAGATAGATAGGTAGAAAGCGATCTTGTAAACTAGGGAAAATAAACTTATAAGAAAATAATTCCAATGGTGGGCTGCAGCACGAGAGAAGTAATGAAATTGTAAATAAAACTCTCTCTTGTACTACACATGGTGCATGCCTGTAGATATATGTCTGTATACATGTGTGAGAAAGGACTATAGTAATGCTACCAGATACAGAAAGTGTTAAGAAAACATTAGTAGTAATGAGCTTTGCAAGCTTAGCCTTGGCTGCGAATACCATGGTTACTGTTTTAATAACGTTCAAATACAGTTTAGCTGGTTTATCCAATGTTTCACCTCTGAAGGGCCATAATCCTCATATATACCAGTAGAAGCGGAGTCACAGATTATTGTCAGATGATTGATAAATGTAAAACATAACAATGGCTCTGGGAAACAGCTTCAGAGACCCCACACTATAGAAAGATGGAGTTCATTGAATGATGAACAATTTGTTGTGTGTAATATTACACTTGCAATGGGTGATTGCTGTAAATTCAGATTATACAAGATAAACACAAATTGCATTAAGAAGCAAATATAGTGGAATGATACAATTTAAACATACATTCTGGTAATGTTTTGCAGTTATTTCTAAGTATGGAATGTTCTGGAAAATTTGCTTAATGCTTCAGATGATGATGTCTTTTAAGCGGCATAATTGAAATAACTTGAGTCCATAAAATGTAATGTAGGGTATTAATGTTTACATAAGTGACATAAGCATTAGCATGTTATAGTAGTTGAGAGAACCGTTAATGCTTGGAACCAGCATTCCTCACAATAATAAAATTATTGGGAGAGAATACTATTAAATATACGTCTTGCAATTATCATCATGCTACTGTTTTCCATTACACTTTTTCTGTAGCTCTACCCTCTAGACCAGCGGTTCTTAACCTTTTTTAGGAGGAGTACTAGTTACCCACTATAAAATCAGACTAAGTAACACTTTGCATATCACCTATATACATACCCACTACCCATATACTGTATATGGGCCGTATTCACACCGAAAAAGCTTCTGCTTCTTAGGTGCGTAGATTACCGAAATGACCTATGACGCATGCGTCGTAGGTAATTTATGCAATTTATGCAATCTAAGTACCAGTCGTGCTCAATAAGTGTCGGGGGAGGGAAGAAGCAGATCTGTGCGGACATAGATCCGTTTGGTAAAGTAAGTGTGCGGTTCTGGCCACTTAAGTGTCTAGAACTAGGTGTAGGTGAGTGACAGGGGTCTGCACTCCCCTCCTCAGTGCTTAATTACAGTTCTCAATGAAAGACTGAATGGCTGCAGGAAAGGCAAAATATATTTTGTGTTCTATGGCCACTAGAACACTGCCTAAGCTATTTCAGCATCAGGGGGCCGGGGAGAACCAATCTGCACTCTGGAAATACATGGGGTGGACAAGATGGGATTCTAACCCAATATATTATATCATGCTTATATACCTTTCCCAAGCCCTTATAGCCTGCATGGGGATAGCGGGTTTGTGAAATTTAACATCTGGAAGAGAATCTAGCTCTTCTCCGCTTTATCTGCAAACATAAAACTTATATGTCCCCAGATATCCCTTGTGTAAAAGTTGTAATAAAACAACACTCTGTACAAATCAATCTGAATTACCTTAATAATATTAGGATATTAAATATATGTTTAATGCACCGCAATTATTTTAGCTTAACAAACTGTTATGAGATAATTCTATTCTTTTAATCAGCTAGCAATACTGTGAGCATAGCACCTAAGGGGAGATGGACATCTGCTCAAACTATTGGTTGACAACATCTAGTCAGACCTGGAGATTGTTAACAATGGGAATGCACATCCCATGCACAGTAGGACACAGAAGATAACCTGACATATAGTCAGAACTGGCTATTTTAAAGACTTTTCAAGCTTCCCTCTGTTGAAGAGTTGAAAATCCTCCATATGTTTGCAAAAGGTTTTCAGTCCACTGTCTTATGTATACAACCCTCTTTCTATGGGTATCTTGAAGACACTCTAGCGCAATCTTGCAATCTTTATTTATTTTGTATTTATTAACAGATTTTTAGATAGCATTATCAGATTACATGGTGCTTTACAGAGAATATTTCACGTTCACATTAGTCCCTTTCTCTTGGAACTGCATTCTAAGGTCCCTAACACAGAGATACACACACACACACACACACACACACACACACTTAATTTATTAATTTACTCCCCCTGTAATTAACATGGTTTTGCCCTGGAGTAACTTTCCTCTCTTATTTTCAATCTCTGAATCAGGCTTAATATGTGTTTCCTTTTTGAATTGCTTAAGAAATGTACAATGGTAAGAGTAAATGTTTTCAGATCCAATAAAAGACTGTACAGTTTATCGAATGCTACAAATGACTCTATTTAATATATATGTTGTGCTTTGCAGCATTCTCTGTTTTAACGTTTTATTACCTGCAGCTGTGATTCTCCTCTGTCACTCTAATCTCTGAAACGGCTGTGTTTCCCATGAATGTGGAATATTGGCTAGAAGTATCTAGGTCAGATAGGTGACCGAGAATATCCCTTATCCTACAGTAATATTCAGACAACATACATGAGCGTACTCCGAGAGATGATTGAGGTGCGCTGGCCTGAATCTAGAGCAGTGTGCTCAGAATAACTGATGACATGCAGACTCTTCAATGCTGGACGCCTTATAGAAGTGTGAGAAATTCTTTCACGGCCTTTGCAATGTTCTTTCCGCCCTCTGCTGTGTGCCAGCAATGTCTGGAATCTGAGATTGTTGCCACAATTTAAGTGACCGCAATGAGATAATCTCAGATGCATTCAGTGTTGTCTGTCTTAACTTGTCCAGGGATCAAGGACCAGATCCATACCTTGGTCTGGATTCACAGTTACGTAGTTTTGGTCTTACGTACGTCGTTTTAAGAATTGATTATTTATGCTATCTATGTACCATTTCTGTACGTAAAATGCGTAAGCGCGGTCTTTTTGACCTATGTACAGAAATGGTACGTAGATAGTGTAAATAAGCCACTACGCATGCAAGGTAGCGCAATTCTTAAAACAACGTACGTAAGACCAAAACTACGTAACTGTGAATCCGGACCATTATCTTTATCTAAAAACTTAAAAAAATATATTATAAGATGAGTATTTCACCAAGCCATAAAATAAGAGCCTGAAGATTCTCTGATCAGTGTGATAGAATGGGTGGAACTTATCTTCATTTTTACATAGAGTTATTTTCCTTTTATATTATCCCCAGAAAGCTCAGTAGTTGCAGATGTTTTCACGTAAATGCAATAGACTAAATCAAAAATAGTTTATACAACTGAAATGATTTCTGAAAACAGTGAAATTGGTTTCCATATTTAAATATTATCCTTCTGAAAAGAATGAAAGATCGAACCTAATTGTATTGACAGAAGTCAAGTGTATAAGGATTAGTTACCTTATATTCTCAACTCAGCTCGGAGAGAACATAATGATAGCTAATCCGGCCAGTTATTATCTGTCTGTTTGTTGAATCAAGCCATTAAGGATTAACTTAATCCAATATAGGTTTCTACTCTGTGTAGACTCCTGTGTGTTGGCTGCAATGGTCAATGTATGTGTTATACACACCTGTATAATGAAATTGGATTGAAATATTTTTGTGTTGGGGATTCTGTAAGGCAGGCCTGGACAACCTGTGGCTTACCAGATGTTGTCAAACTATGACTTCCAGCATGCTTTGACTGCACAGGCATAGCTGATTCCTGACAATGCATGCTGGGACTCGTGGAGAGCCACAGGACGGCCAGGGCTGCTGTAAAGGGCCAAGGCAGGGTTTGTAATTCAGAGTCTCCATAACAAGCTACTAAAATGTGCATGACTTGCATGCATTTGGGGTGACTATCCTTTCACACATTGCTAGACTCACTCCCAATTCATAGGTAAGGATGGTGCACCACTGCTTGATAAATGCTGCTTAGCCTTCATGTTGTGAATATTGTCAATATTGTTAAGAAGTACATTTCTCCTGGCTGCCCATTGAGTTGGCACTGGCTGGCACAATCACTGCTCCGCTAAGATGCAGAACCCCCAACATGACCCATTCCATTACTCACTGGTGAACTGATATTTAAAAAACGATTTAACTATTTAACTCTTCAACAAGTTACCATAGTAACTGACTGTTGGAAATTGTGGAGCAGAGTATTTTGTACCTAGGGGAATGGGTCATGTTGGAGGGCATGAAGATGGCTGGTCACAGTAAATTTGACCTTCAAGCATAAAGGTGTCCAATTCACAGCCCAGCTATGTTTCTGGGAAATGGTGAAGTGTCTAACATGGAGCAGTGGAAGCAGAGGCATACACAGGATTATAAAGTAAGATACATTGCCATGTTCCACTTTTAAACACTTTAAATAATATATTTGTACAATGGGCTGGTAGTATATTAGGCACTTAGGTCATGTGACTAAAGGTCTCTCTTTATATTCACTGAAAGTTTTTAAGTTCTTACACAAACCAGGTTATTCCTGGGTGATTAATGGTAAATGGTCCCGGGTCTGGTCCCAGGTCTCTACGCCAACCAAGATTTTGGGGTAGATCCAGACCCACATCTGCGAGCGGTTTTTCGGTAGCCGCTGGCGTAAAATCGCACATTAGTATTTACTGCGCACGCGCGTGACAGCTGTTATGCCACGTAGCTCATAGCTCCCGACACTCCCACTGTGGCCGGGGTAATTACCCACTGTTATGCCGGCTGAAGGCTACCTTATGGCTACTATAAGTACGGCGGCGGCCGTAGCCCTGGATCTGGCCCATTGTGGGTGGGAAGAGGCATTTAAATTGGACAGTATGGGCTTGGTTAGGCACTTATGAATGACAACGTATTATGTACACACAGAGATACGCATGGGAACGTTAAGGTAGAGCTCTGAACACATAAGTCAGATAAGTTAATTAAGTGAGAGGGGAGTGCCTGAGGGAGTGCATTAACCTTAGTAGTGCGTAACTTAGGTACACTTACGTACATAAAATGACCTTAAGTCTGGATCTGGCCCAAGGTCAATTACTGAGTTACCCAGCCCAGGGGTATAGTTCTTTCTCAGATAAAGAGAAGACCATGTCCAGAGGGCTTTATGATATTTGCTTTTGATGAATTGAGACTACAGTCTTAGATTGCATTTTGGATGAGTGCTGCTGAAAGAATTGTAAACAGCTGAACAAACAGTTGATTACAGCAGTGACATGCTGATCACAGTAACAGAAGTGGGTTGTGGCCAAAAGCATTGAGACTTTCTAGTTTGAGGAAGCCTTCTGAAAGGGCAACAGAACATTAGGCCCCCGTACAACCATTCTGCACCCCTTGTTAGTTCAAGTTCCAGTAGAGGCTAAAGGTCAATTTTGTTTGTTTACCTTAGATGATAATATTAGCTTTTAATATATTTTGACACCTTTTTATTTGCTATATCTTTGGACCATACCCACTACTGTTAAAATAAATACACATACAACTGTTACAGTTACCATGAGCCTCTAAAACCTTTGCTAGGTGGACAAAGTCTGTGCCTTAGTTTCTTAGTAGTAAAAAAAAGTATCAGCAAAAAATTCAAGTTTATAAGATAATTCAAGAGTTTATACAGTAATTTATTAAACAGTGGCTCACTGTTAATAAGATATTAAAATGCCTGGGGAGAAGAACTCATCCATTTTTCATTATTCTCCAAGGCAGGCATTACAAAACCCTTGTGTATAGTCAGGAAAAGGTCTTTCAAAGATCCTGCCAAAATGTTGCTTATAAGACTTGCTGCTGCCAGCCTACCCCGAGTTGGCAAGCAATACATTATTGCACCAATGTATGCTTAATATGATTTATCACTATTGGCTGACCTGTAGATGATACATTAATACATCAACAGATCAACAGCTATCCACTCACCAATGTCCCATGATGTGATGTATTTGTTTATATGAGCCGAGAAGGTCATTTGGCTGATGAGTTTATAACTCACCAATGACATCTTGCAAAACCACAGTAAGTTCAAAACAAAAAATGCAAACTTTAAACGGAACACTCTAAACATTTATATCTTCCTGGCTTGATCTATCCAAAGCAAATAGACTGAGGCAGCTATAATCTTATTACGTACAAAACAAAATAGCAAATTATCTTTGATGTAGGTTTTGCAAATGATCATTTGCAACACGTGGCGGTTAATAAGCGGTGAGGAGTTGACAAAGCTGATGAAGTAACTAATAAGATATATGGTTATATTAAGAAAGAAGAAAAATCATGTTAGTTTGCCTTGTAATTTAAGGTTTGGAAAAATGTTTACCTCCAATAATGGTTACCAGAAATGTTGACCCTGTTGACACTTTGCCAGACAGTACTGAGTCCCAGTAATAAAACTGCAACTGTTTCTGCAATATGGCTCTGCTGTGGCACACGCAGGCCAGCTACCACCAGAGATACCTGGAAAAGGTCCTTGACTCTCAGCGCACTTTGGTTAATATATGAATATCGTTGATTTATGACAGGCTTTCTATGATTTTAAATATATGCCCCTTGTCTGTGTACAAATATATGCTCCCTCCCATGTTGTGTTTCTTTGGGGGTAAAATAACTGTTTTCAGTGGTTTATAGGGGTCATTAATAAAAATAATAAAAATAATAATTATAATAATTATAATAATAATAAAACAACAATAATAATAACCTTAATAATAATAATAATCATCATCATCATCATCATCATCACCATAACCATAATAATAATAATAAAAAAACAAAACAATCATAATAATAATAACAACCATAAAAATAATAATCATCATCATCATAATAACCATAATAATAATAATAATGGACCTGATTCACACTTAAGAATCTTCTTAAAATAAGAACTTAAAGTCACTCCTGGGCTAAACCATATTGATTGCAGGGGGAGTCATATTTCATCTGTTGTAAACAGTATTAGAGTTGAGAGGTGATGTTTCCTATACCAAGTCTAAATAACAGTGTGATAGTAAAGCTGGTCAGTATCTGTGTGCAGTAAGCAATTCAAAGATATATCCCTGCATGCAAAGAATACAATTAACTTGACACCCCCCGAAAACAACAAGGTTTTGCCCAGGAGTAACTTTAAGTTCTTATTTTAAGAAGATTCTTAAGTGTGAATCAGGTACAATAATAACAATAATAATAATCATGGCCCGTATTCACACCTATGAAGCAGACGCTTCATAGGTACAGATCCTTAGTAAAGGACCTACTACACATGTGTAGTAGGTTCTTTATGCAAGCTGCGTATCAGTTAAGTACGTATATTGCCTCCGTGTGGTGGTGTGCTTAGGTAGAAGTGGGAGGGGGAAGGGATTTAGATTAGCTGGGGAGGGTGGGAGGAGATGGGAAGATGCGCGGAAAGATAAGATAGCCCTATGGTACCCGTAAGTGCCATAAGGTACCTTAAAAGGTGGGGCGGGATAGGGGCAGGACGGGTGAGTTAGGTGCGGATGTGTGAATACGGTCCTATGTGTTTATAGGCATGAGGGAATATAAACGCCTGGCTGTGCAGGCACGCAGGTCAGACATGCAAGGGGGGAGAGGGGCGGATTAGCTGTCAGTCATAGGGTTAGCCAATAGGATAAGGTTGCGCGGAGGTCTTAGCAAGGTTGTGCTTGGGGGTTTGGGTTTTTAGTCTCCTTCTGGTAGTTTCTGCCCTCCCTTCCCTTAGTTTATTTCTAACTTGTATTTTCTTGCAGTTGGGGCATCAGTTTTGGCGGTAGCGGTGGGGTGGTCAGCAATTTACGGCACTTGCCTAGTGCATGAGGTATGGTTCAGGGAAGGCACACCCCTTCGAGATGAAGCAAGGATGCTATGTCGGCTGGCTAGTGTCCCGGTTGGCCCCTATTTTAAATGCCATTCTGTTGTCCGAGTCTTTATTGTGTTGAATGTATGATGTGTGTGCCCTGTCCACCCATTGGCTGTTTAAGGGGTTGTTTCTGTTCAGTATTTTCTGTGTTACCATTTTTTGATCCTTCTCTTCCACTGTTTTCTGATTGGCTGCTATTCTTTTGCATTGGCCAATAAATAAGCAGCTCCTCCTTGTTATAATTCATCATTGGCCATAAAGATGTGTGTCTTATGCCTCACAAATATATTATTTGTACATTATATTAGTTCTCTTTTTTACAGTGATACAACCCAAAGCAGACAGGAAGACATCTACATCGGATGCGTTCAATTATCTGTGGGAAGTAAAAAAAATTCTAATTGAAAAGGATCACTTAAAAAGACAGGACGTGTAACGGTAGCTAAATACATCCTCAATATTTCTTGGCTGGGTTTCATTCTGTAACAAGTCTCTTGAACTCTAAAGTAGATGAGGTCAAGCTGACTGCAGCAATGCCATTTCCCCCGGAGGAATCCTGACAGCAAGATCTCATTCCTCAGCAAGGATCAGTGCTTACAAGTACATTGCATTTATCTGAACGATCTGTATATTGTGTAGTCTGAGGAACGTAGCTATGTTGTGTGCGTGTTGTAATACTAAGCAATCTAAATAAATGTCAAGAATAATACAGTATGCACAGGATGTATGTACTGCAAATTCAGACTTTGTCAACTTCTATTTATTAATATTACTATGATTGCTGTTTTTATTATTCCAAATTATTAGGGCAGCAGTAATAAAAGCTATTTTATAATTTTATTATTTTTTATGGCACCATAATAATAATAATAATAATAATAATAATTATTATTATTATTATGCTGGACTAGATTCACACCTAAAAAAGCAGACGCAGGAAAATGCCGCATTGGGGTGTGCTTAGATAGAAGTGAGGGGGAGATGGGGAGAAGCAATATCCATGCGGACATTGCAAAGATGGATAAGGTAGCCCTATGGCACTTGAAAGTGCCAAAACAAAAGGTACCTAAAAACGGAGGGGGGTGGGGCAGGACGGGTGAGTTAGCTGCGGATCTGTCCGCATCTAACTCACCCAGATCTGTGCTATTATTAACAACAACAACAGCAGCAGCTTTGGGCTTGACCCCGATTTACTCTTAATTTCCACATGATTCAATCAGCGGTTTATTTGTATTGCACTTGCATCCATACTAGCCAATCAGAACTCTAAATTCTGACCCATTAAGACATAAGAGCATGACACTTCTAACAGAGGGGATGTATTTATTTAGCAGTCTGGTAAAACCACTTAGTCAATGAATCTCTCTTCATACAAACAACTCAGGGGCTGAACTGCCAGTAGCCCCTAGTGACTGTGTAAAGAAGACAGCTGTCTGCACAGAGCTGGTCCTACCCTAAATCATCCAGGACACCAGTCTTTGAAGCTACAGGCAGCAGGGCAAAGGTCTCTGGAGATTCCGGTCCGGAGTCACAGTTACGTAATTTTGGTCTTACGTACGCTGTTTTAAGAATTGCGCATTAGTGTAGCTTATTTACGCTATCTACGTACCATTTCTGTACGCAGATTGTGTCTGGAACATGGTAAGATCTTAGCTAAGGTGCGTATATTTGCGATCTTTTCGCAATCGCATCTCTGAATCACCCCCAAAGTCCCCGGACTTTATCCTTTCGCAAAATCGACAAGGCAAACATGGCTGGACAAAAATCATCCAGCTGTTTACCTTGTAAAACATAGGGGTCGCCGGATTCACTAAAGGCGATTTTTCTAAATCACCTTTAGTTCGCCCTGAAATCGCCCTTTCCCAAAAAACGTCTTCTGTGTGTGGCGCTTTCATTGAAACGACACACACTTTAGCTGAAAAACACGTCAATATAATTGATATGTGTTTTTCTCTGTAAAAATGACAAGCGCTTCATGCTTGTAACCCTTAGCACGCTGATAGAACTACAAGGCACAGGATTGCCACAACGATGACATCATCCTCCCTCCTGTTCAGCTGTGCCGATGGTAATGAGCCATCGGACACTAGAGGTCCCCTTTTATACTGTTAATGACGTCAGGGGACCTCTAGCGTCTAGTTCTTCGATCAAATATTCCAGGACTTCAAGCAACTCTTCACGACCTCCATGCCAGTCATCCCAAGATAAATGACTGCTGAATGGTGAGTTAATACAATTTTTTTTTTTTTATAAAAAAGCACAGCGATTTATACCTGTAAAACTTGATGGCTATCGACGGCGATTATAAATCACCAGCCAAAAGCGTTGCTTAGTGAATACCGTAATTTTTACAAAAAACTTGCGGGAAAATCGCAGCGATGGATGGCGATTCGTAATCACCAGCCAAAATCGACCTTTGTAAATATACCCCTGTGAATCCGGATCTACATCATCATCTTGTGAGACCTAGAAGGGAAAGGTTGGGGGGGGGAGGGGTCCAGGTATGGGTGTGGTTTGCTACTTAGAACAGCTTACTTGCAACAGACCGTAGAGCGGCATCAGGGATTTTCTCATGAAAACGTCTGCATAAAGGAAGCTTAATGAGAATTTCAACGGCGACAGGTTAACCATCCCCTTACTCTAACCCTAACCTTCACCCTTACCCCAAACTTCTCTTTCTAGCTGCCTAACTTTAACCCTCCCTGCCCTGCAGCCTAACCCTAACCGTCTCATTCTAGCTGCCTAATATTAACCCTCCATGTCCCACTGTCAAACCCTAACTTACCAGCTATATGAAATGGGTAATTGTTAAAATAGGGCCATTTGACATAATATCCGTTCTCAATAGGATATTTTCTGTATAACAATTATTTATAGCACTGATACAGCCATGTTACAGCTCTCAGGTGACTTTTAAAAGCTTCCCTCCGGGAGATCCTGCAGGGAATCCATAGATGCATGCTTAAGCCCCGCCTCTTAACTATCAATTACCCCTTTCAGGGTTTCATAGGGATGGAAGTGGGGCTAGATGACGCAATTAGTAAACTAGTGTTGCCAGGCATAGGGCCAGGACTTGAGGTCGAGGTTTAATGCAAACCACGAGCCTCAAGTCCCTTGCGGGAGATTTGCTGGCTCTCCCGGGATACTGCCCGAGTTTCGGGAGTCTCCATGATATTCCGGGAGAGTCGGCAACCATGAGCTTTATCATTGTTGGAAATAAGCTGTTAGACTTAGACTTACGCTAATTTCTGCACACTTGAACCAGGAAACCAATCAGATTCTAGCTCTTACTGTGCCCACAGTGTTACTGGCATATTTTATTTAAAATCAGGGGTACTTTTTTTCTTAGCATACTAAAACTTCATTCCTTCAAACTCAGTGTCTTTGCAACTCTTTCTCAGCTGCAGCAGCAGGTTTGTGGGCAGAGGGCTGCGCTAAAGATCACGCTTACGCAATCTACGTACAGAAATGGTACGTAGATAGCATAAGTACGTACCGGTAAGCTACTACGCATGCATAGTAGCTCAATTCTTAAAACAACGTATGTAAGACGAAAACTAGGTAACTGTGAATGCAGACCTTGAATATTACTCTTTGAGAAATCAAGGTTCTAATTAGCAGACACTGCCTCAATCACTCTACTGTCACCTACATGATGCATTGAAGAAGATATGTAACGTGGCTAAAATCTAGCATAAACTTCAAGTATAATCTGAATTCTCATTAAAGAAGAATTTATGAGTTATATGCCAGCAAACTTTCAACTTTAGTTTATGAATTCTTCAGAAATAGTATGGTAATTACCCTCATCAACTTGAAAACTGCTCATATCTTAGCAGTAGAAATTACCATTCATATGACACACACAAGCCAAAATAAGACCCTCAAAGTTCTTCATCGGTTCATCATGAGGGTTCAAAATCTGTGTCCCGGCAGGAGATCTGGAAAAGAAAGCAGTTTAGGGAATTCCTGGGTATTTTTTATGAATGAGCCCAGTTTTCGACCAATCATTAGTACATCTTCATGTCTTCAGCAGTTATGAATGTTACACTGCCTGTTAATCTGGATTCCTGTTAGTCTTATATCTTATCAAAGTCCTGACAACCTGGGTTGAGGTTCAGTGTAAAAGAGTATGACTGCCTCTACCAGCCAGATCCAGGACAATTAGAGGGTTCTACCCAAGTCCAAGCCTTCAGTGCGCTAGAGCGATTATCGGCCTGATTGGGTAATTATCAGGTGATTGGGCAAACAATCGCTCCAGTGGATGGCCAAGATCAATTTTTCAAATGCCAAATAGACGTACCAGAAAAGCTCTGGTGCGATTATTTGGTTGCTTGTCATGTTTAATGATTATCGGGAGCAAGCTCCCGATATTTTAAGGGAGGCAATCAGCAAGCTGAATGGCTCCCTATCCCTGCAATAGACGTCGCACCATATCTATATACAAAGCTGCCCTGTCAGCTTTGAATTATACCATCAAAGCTGTCAGAGCAGCATAGCACATAGATATACAGCAGCGGTTATTGCAGGCAGACATACAAGAATCAGCTGAAGCCGTGCTTAACACAGCGCAGTTTCGGCTGATCCCTGTGTGTGCTACTCCCTGCAATAACCATTGCTGTATATCTACGCACTATGCTGCTCTGACAGCTTTGAAGGTATAATTCAAAGCTGACAAATCAACTTTGTACGTAGATATGGAGCGGCGCCTAGAGCCCTGCCTCCTCCGCTAGGATTATCGGTCCCAGCAGAGGAGGTGGATCGGGCCACCCCTGCTGGGATCGATAATCGCCCTAGTGGATGGCCACTTTAATAGGTGAGATCCAAAGTAAAGTGATTGTAGGGGTTAGGGACATGAGTCATCAGGGTAAAAAAAAGTGTGAGGAGCTAGGATGCAGCAAAACTCTGGTTTTTGCCTGGGTGGTAATGTAAAGCACTATAAAACAAGGAAAGCAAATATCTTGAGAGAGTGCAAGTGTAATAAATTGGACAGGCATCTAAGGTACCACCTACGTATATGCATAATTTATATAGTTAATTCACAGGACGTAATGCATAGTTGCTCCTTGAATCCTGGGAGAGTAGGAAAATGTCCTGCAGTTGGGCTTGATAACGTGATGTAATGCAAATCAATGCCTCAATCCCGCCTGCTGCGTATCAGTGTTGGGATCCATAGCTTCACTAGGGATGGGTGGAGCCTGATGAACATAGTTTATGTCATCTAGCCCCACCCAATCTTTTGTAACACTATGGATTGTAGCACTGATAAGCAGGGGGTGGGACTTAAAATAGGTTTTTGGATACGGTAGAGGTCACTAAATTCCTCCCACTTAGCAGACGCTGTTTCCGCATTGCAAAATGTGTGAGTTTTCCAATCCTAGTGATCGTAAAACGCCTCTTGTACATAAGTCTGGATCCAGTCCACTGCGAGGGATTAATCTCCTTACATCTGAAATGTCTCTATTTTAGAGTAACAGTATATGAAGAGTCTATATCGCTATAAATCCCTCTGCTGACACTTGTCTAAGGAGCTTACAATTAATTACCTGGCATTTTACTGATTTTGCTGTCATCAGACCATATTCAGACCTGATAACTATTGCAGACTTCCCTATGCTACGTACAGAAGTCTGCAGGAAAATAGTACTGCGCAGGAAATGTACCATTATATCCGCAATTGAGCGCAGCTGATGGGTGCTGCTCATCGTGTGGATTCAAGTCCCATGCACGGAAGGCGTATCCACCGCTCATGCGTAGGAGATACACTTATGTGTAGGCAGAGGCTTGCTAATCATACACTAAGAGCTTAGCTAAGCCCTTACATACGATGCAGTATTGCGCACAGAAGAGTTTCCATGCAGAATACTTAAGGTAGGGTCTAGCTGGCGGATCTCCATGTAGGACAGCAGCGGGGAGCTCCCAGCTCATCTACATACAGACTTGTGGATCACGAATACTGTATGATGGGCCCTGCAGCAGAGGCTTCCATACGGAATTGCAGTGTCGACTCTCCCGGAATGTCCAGGAGACTCCAGAAATTCGGCCAGTTCTCCCGGGAAAGCCGGCAAATCTCCCACAAGTGACTTGAGGCCCATGGTTTCATGGAAACCACGGCCTCAAATCCTGCCCCCATGCCATGTGCTAGGCACACGGAGGGACTTGATGACGCAATTTGCACCATTAAGCCCCATCCCTATTACAGCTAAAAGCGAGTAAGTATTAGTCAAGAGGGCGGGCCTTAATGATGCAATTTGCATAAATCGTGCCATTAAGCCCCACCCCCTGCATGCATCTAGGGATCTCCCAGAGGGAAACTGTTAAAATTCGGCAACCCTGGGGTAAGTATGAATACAGTCCATCATTATCAAAACTAACACTTGGTATGTCTTT
>WWET01002552.1:172591-191423 GCA_011038615.1 Limnodynastes dumerilii
TGATGACCCATAGTGATGGCTTCCTGCTTTGATTCCAGCTATTGTAACTATGTGGTTCTACATGTAACAGAAACAAATAAAAAATAAAATAAAAAATAAAATAAAAGTAAAGATATCTGTAGATTAAAAAAATTGTGTCTAAGACTGGAATATTACCATCTATGTTAATAAATCTTTTTTGTACACTTATTACAGCTTTATAGCCCAATTCTTCGTGTGAAATGAATATTTGCTTTGCATTCATTCCCCTCTGCTATACAAAAGTTAATTAGCTTAAACGGTGTCAGACAATTAGAAATCTGGTTATCTCCGACTCATAAGTAAAAGAGTTAAACTGAGTGACACTGATGACTGTATAAGTTAAGGGTTCACATACACATTTCCATAAATACCTTGACAACCAATTAATACAGGTGACAAGATTTGCACTTCTAGTATGATCACCTCCCTGCAATCAAATTCATGTAGTGAATGCTTTCCAACACTAGATGGCAAAGTTGCAAAAGCAAAAATGTTCTAAATATATAAACAAATAAGGATTTGGACAGTGGGCACTGTGGTATTTACGGGTCATGCCATGAAGATGACAGGCAGCAAATAGGTGTGTCTGGCTAGGATTGCATAATTGGCAGAATACTTTGTATGTGACAAGAGTTATTTTAAATTGGCAGCAGCTCCAGTAAATGTACTGAGACTTCAGACACCGGAATCACACTGTGTTGTGTTCCGAGTCAGCACAATTTGTAGAGATGGACTAAGGAAAAAAGAAAAACCTGGAAATTGGTCTCATAAATCGAAGTACCTTAACAGGTTGCAAGGATTTCAAAGCTACAGGAGCTAAAGGTATAAAACATTAAAGGAATTCACAGTTGTCTAAATAAGGGAAGTGAGGTTGGGAGTGTTTTCAGTAGCATTGAAGGAAAGGTAATCTTTTTTCTTCTTAGGCCCACGCTTGCAATAATGTCATCTGAAGTGCAGTATTTTGTGCTATACTGAAAACACTGCAGTCTTTTACAAGTAATTATAGACAAGTATAGAACAAAATATACATTTTTTTTGAGTGAGTGAATTTCAGAAGTACCTGAAACTATCTAACATATCATTTTGTATTAACTTGATTGTATAAAAAAATAATTATAGCTGACTGGTTTTCTAGCACAAGTTTCTTATTAGTATAATCACATGGCAATTAGAAGGTATTCCACTTTCATATAACTAGTTTTTATTACATTTGGAATAGAAATATTTGAAAATATAGCATGTGCTTTGGATGACAACATACAGCTTGGTCTTTGAGTCATATAGTTAGGTTGACTTGATACCTCCTTGGGCCAGGGCTAGATCCAGACCTACGCTCGGGAGTGTTTTTACGACGGGTTTAAGCGTAAAAACGGCCATTTGTACTTACTGCGCATGCGCGGGGCAGATGTTGGGCCTTGATCGTAATACCTTCGTAAATACTGTCCAGTGGGCGTGCCTGCCATACAAAATTTGTAAATACGCACCCAGGGCAGGGTGAGGCATTTAAATCGTGCAGTATGGGCGTGCTAAGCTTCGTAACTACGCACTGAGCTTACGGACGCCCGCGGTTATGATCAGAAAAGTTAGAGTAAGGTTTGCTGGGCGTAAGAAGGTAAAACTAAGTACGACCAAGGGGAGTGCCGAAGGGAGTGCATCGTAGGTACGCTGGCGTAAATAAGCTACGCACATGAGCGTTTCATGAGCGTAGGTCTGGATCAGGCCCCTTGACTCTTTGTGCCCGGGTAGCCTAAGATGGCCGCTGTTCTCCAATTTTTATGTGCTTTTATGCAAACGTGTTATTAATACTGTGTAGAACCAGATGTTCAAGGCTAAGACATAGATAAGGCAGCTTGGTGGGAGCAGAGGGTATGTGATACTAACATTATGCAATGCTAGTTTATACTGCACATATGTGGAATATGGAAATTAGTTAGATAAGTAGTACCAATCAACTTGCTTAAAATATTATTATAACCTAATAAGGTAGAGAGTTCTGGCTCTCTTGTTGGGGAGACTCGGCACAAGGTCATTTCCCTGGCTTCATACAGTTCCTGACCTGACTGAGTGCAGGAGTGATCTGGTTTCTTACGGGACTGAAATTACTGAGTGCAGGAGTAATCTGGTTTCATACGGGACTGACCTGACTTTTTACGGGCTTTTTATGTACCAGACCAGCCTGAATGAATGCAGAAGTGACCCAGGCTTCAAATGGGACTGACCTGACTTCGTGCAAAAGTGCCTGCTGACCTTTTCCAGCTCGACAACAATCGAGATAGGAGCCCCTGGAAAACCTGTTGATCATTATCAAGTAATAACTACTAGCCGAAGCTAAGTATTATCCATGTAATTTGTTTTTAAAAACCCTTTAAGTTCCACTGTAAACACTCCTCCAACTTTAAACACAATGGGCCTGATCCAGACCTACGCCCGCGAGCGTAGCGTATGATCGCCCGGGCGTATAAACTTTCACGCCCATGACACTCCCATTGATTGTACCGACTTACGGCGGCTGAACCCTACCCTAACTTTTTGAAGCGTCCGTGCGAATTTTCATACCGATACGCTGGTCGTACGGGGCTTAGCACGCCCATACTGTACAATTTAAATGGCTATCCCCGCCTCTGTGTAGTAACTCGAGCGTCCGGACTATCGTCGTACAAAACGCACACCCCTTGGGCGAAAAATACGCTTAAAATACGCTCGCTGTACGCTCATGTCCTTCGGACGACCGGAAGTTGTCATACTGCACATGCGCAGTACGTTTTTTCACCCGGTTTTACGCTCCCGACCGGCGTATGCTCGGTCGCTGGCGTAGTTCTGGATCAGGCCCAATGGACCTGATCCAGAACTACGCGCTTGTCCCGATCGTATTTACGCTCAGTGTAAATATAATGCACTCCCCCGGTCACTCCCCTCGGTCGTCCGTAAACTTCCTGCCTTACGCTCACAGAACCTTAACTTAACTTTTCCTGTCGTAATTACGTCAGTTCGTAATTACACCATGACTAAGCACGGCCATACTGTATGCCATGTAAATGGCTCCCTCTGCCTACATTCCATAACTGCAGCAAAATTACGTCTTTCGTAATATAGGCACACCCATTCGTTCGCACTTACGCAAATGTTACGGATGATCGATTCCCAACTACGGCAAACACCAAGTTATGACAGGAAGTAGTCACTGGGCGCAAGCTGATCTTACGCTTATAGCAGGCGTATTTACGCCCGCGGGTATAGTTCTGGATCAGGCCCAATGGGTCAAATCCAGACCCCTGCACGCTTTACATGCGTGCGGGTGTCTGTAGTTAAACAGTGTAGAAGAGAGTGCACCTCCGTCACTCCCCGCTATCGGTAGTAAATCTGGACACTTGCGTGTCTAGAAGGCTACCTTAATTTTGATGACTAGATCTGCATGTGTATGGCCGCATATCTAGTTGCAACAGGGCTTCCCCGCCCCCCATCACTCATTTAAATGCCTGTCCCCGTCTGTTTGTCGGATATACAGCACTCGTAAATGAAGCCCCATCATCGTTCTTACAGACGTCAACATAATTTGGTAACCCTATCTCCTCCTCTACGTGTTTGTTTAATCTGTTCAATATCCACAACTGATAATCCCCTTGGATCATTATTGTGCTTAAGATGAAAATGTCTTGACACGCTATGAGTGAGGAGGCCTCTTCTAATGTTAGATCTATGTTTTCTAAATCTAGACCTCGTGGTGTGACCTATATACTGCAGTGAACAAGCGTACTGCAGCACATAGATCACATACGTAGACTCACAATTTATGAATTGAGAAATATCATCTAGATTTGCTCGCTTTTGAAAACTTCCACTTGCACAATTGACCATCCGTGGGAACCACCTTTCCATTCTCTTTCTGATGGAGAGCCAGACATACAGTGGCACACGCAGGGGGATTTCTGGGTGTTTTCCCTCACAGCGCACAGGACCTGCTGTAGGCTCAGAAGATTGCAGGAAAAGTGCAGCGGCTCCTCCAATGTCGTAAGGTGGAGCGGCGAGCATTTAGGCCAGTCACACACAGTGCTGTGGATCTGCAGCGTCACACTGCCGCTTGGATAGGAGAAAAGGCTGCTGCAAGGTAAGTGATGCACTTAAAGCAGGGTTGCCAACTATTGAAAGCCACAGATGAATGCGAGGGACAGGACTTAATGGTGCAATTTTATGCAAATCACGTCATTAAGCCTTGTCCCCTGTCATTCACTCGTGTGATCTCTGGTGTTAAAGAGGATGGATGGGACATGATGACATCATCAAGTCCCGCCCATCCCAAGTATCGCTAGGGATTGCACTTGTGATTGTTAAGGGGTCTGGGTTTGCGGGAGATTTGCCGGCTCTCCCGGGATACCATAAGAACAGCCCAAATTTCGGGAGTCTCCCGGATATTCCGGGAGAGTCGCCAACCCTGACTTAAAGAGCAGAGCTGTACTCTCTCCAGTCTCCTAATATACCCCACATGTACTTTACACACTGTGTCTTCTAAAGGCCCCTAATAAACCAGTACCTAATGTATAATATATTAGGGGTGAGGGGATAGCACACTGTATAAAGTACATCTGGGGTGTAATAGGGTAATGGAAATATTATAATATACATGGGGTATATTAGAGGTCTGGAGATGGCAAACTATAGACTGTACACCCTAATATAACCCACATCTATTATAGCATGTGCCATCTTCAGTTCCATAAAATACCCCACATCTATTACAAGCATTTGGAAACCCCCCTTTAAAAGCCTGTGTTTGCAAATGGCTAATCCTATTGCATCTACCTGTAGCATGTTATTTGTAGTTATATTTATCAATGCATATCAGCGTTGATTTCTACATACAGATGTACTGCGCATTGGGATTATGTATGAATCATCTGCTCTATGAATCATGTTGCGGTGAATTAACGCTATGCTGCTCGATCTAATAGGTTTTAATGAAATATGATTGGATCATGCAGTGTTAATTATGCATGTGTTATGTCTGCATGTAGCTGCTTAGTGTAAGGGGTCTGGCAGGCAGTGTGTGACTGAATTATGGCGTGCAGAAACTGGCTCCATTTCATTTCATTATAAATGGATCAAGTGTTTTTACAGAATTAGCATAGGTTTTGGAAGATCTATGTGATCTGGCAGCCCTTGAATTCACATTGACTTTGCCAAAAATAACTTAGAAAACAGAAATACAACAAAAACCTGTGGTTAGGGTCTATAAAATTTATGTACATTTATTGAAATTCAACTGCTAATCCGCTATCATTTAAAGTTTATTCATTAGCGTGTGCAAATATTTACATTTTGTAATGAAAATAAATAGGATATATGTGTAATAGTGAGTTACGGGTCCTCTTGTTTTCCTGCTTAATTCAATAAATTTGGGTGCTAATATATTTCTAGCTTAGTGCTGGCTGACATTGCCTGTGAAATAAAATATCCTCGTGTATGTGAGAGCCATATATTGTGCTTTAGATAAATAAGATTAAGATGAATGGAAGTTTTGAATAGATTAAACATCTGAAACAGCATGACATATAAGGCTGGTTAATCAGGAGTCAACTATTGTGATGTACTAACATAGCAACAAAATGGATGCAGCGGTTGAGCAGATGAAGTAGTCGCTGCTGCAGGGGATTAGCTGAGCTGTGGCACCTGCATAGTGCTGTAGTATTCAGGAGTTACAGCTCAACTGATTCCCTGTGTCTTTGAAGTTGGTTTGTTCAGTGTTGGCTGCCGGTATTAGCATCCCTGAGCACTTCTGTGCTGCCTTCCCCAGGCGTGGAACCCTAGACATCTGCCGAAACCTGCCTAGTGGCTGTGCTGGCAGCTGGGATACTCACTTTGTCATTGGTGGCTAGCAGTCACAGGTTTAAATTATAACATCCAGGACGCTCACCTATTAGTGCAGAGAGACTGGACCAGCTTTCCATGCTGTTTGGCCAGCTTTTCTGTAAACAGACCGGCAAATGCACACTTTCCCTGCCGGTTATAGAGTTTCTGCTGCCAGCTCCCTGCTGTGTGTTCTTTGTGGAATCTTGGATCTTCTTGCCATTGTCTCTGCTCCTTGCCTGACCCTGCCTTGTCTTGTGGTTCCCTCCCAGTCTATATCTGTGCTCCCTGCCATTGTTCTTTGCCTTTTCTTATTTGTATTTTTGAACTCCCTTGTAGAGTTGTATTTGTATTACCTAGTTCTACCTTGTATTACCATCTAATGTGTGTCTGCGCTATTCCCATCAAAGGCCATAGTTCCACCTATTACAATCTGGTGTGTGCTTGTGGTATTCCTATTTAGGAACCTAGTTTCCCCTATTGCCATCTTCTTTAGTATCTATCCTATTCCCATCTAGGCACATCTATTAATATCTGGTGTAGTTGTGCACCAGCCAGGGCTAGATTAACAATGGGGCTAATGGAACTACAGTCCCAGGCCTCTATCTAAAAATAGGGCCCCACAAACTGCAGATCTCCAGGCCTTCTGCTGCAGTGCATAAGGATGAATGTCAGGGACTGACATCCTCCTCCATCATCCTCATCATCCTTCTTCTGGTCCTCTGTTATCGGGGTTTGCCCTCTTTGGCCACGACCTTCCTGGAGCTTGCAACCAAGCCTGTCCCTACCATGAAGGACTCTAGTGAACACCTGGCTCTCAGGTCTCTGCAGCTTACCTCCGTGGGTGCACTGTGCAGGGTGGGCAGCTGTCCCAGGCCTCCCTCTTCTCCAGGCCCCAATCACACTGTGCATGCACCAGATAGAGGGTTATGCCTTGTGAGTCTTCGCCATTCTGACTTTGATATAGTGCTAGAGTTGGTCTTCTGCCATCCCTGTGCAAGGCGCAAGACTGGTATTACCTTCAGGCAGACAAGAGAGAGTTTTAACCATTTACAAACAAATTGAAATCAAGGAAAAAAAGTTTCTTTTTAATATCTATTTATATTGCCCCACGGTAGTACAACAGTCCTTCATAAGCCTCACAGTCATGTCCCCTGTTTATTAAATGCCCCCACGGGCCCATCTACCCAGTGCATTTAAACCCCACTATAGTGCCCTGCAATGATTGGGCAGAAACTGGCAATACTGAGTATCCCCACAATGAAATCACTAAAAGCAGTAGGGGAGCTTTGAAGTGAGA
Organism: Limnodynastes dumerilii; assembly: GCA_011038615.1. Lineage (NCBI taxonomy): Eukaryota > Metazoa > Chordata > Amphibia > Anura > Limnodynastidae > Limnodynastes > Limnodynastes dumerilii. Next base: position 179,754 of record WWET01002552.1, read on the forward strand.
TGATTGGCTGAAAAACTCATAGAACTCATCACTTGAAGTCAATTAACTAACCTGAACAAGGAAGTCATTTGTACACAAACTATGGGGCAGTTTGTGATTGTTTGTAAACGAAATCCAAGTTAATGAGGTAACGAGGATCAAATGAAAGATGGGTCATTGAGGTGTTTAATCAGCTGACGCTGTAGACATTGAAAGGTGACATAGATTTAACAAATTAATTACTCAGACGACAGAACTAGACCCTTGAAGGTTTAGAAGAAGGGAGGTAAATAGCTCAATTATGAAGCAGTGCTGTATACTTACGTATAAATGATAGCTTAATAAATTGCTCAAAGGCAGTGACTATAAAATTCAAATCTAAGTAATTACGTTTCAAAGAGGCAATGGGAATGATTGCATAATGACTAATTGAAGCTTTGTGACAATGGTAAATGATGCTAACCAAGACAAATACTTTCAACCTGTACAGTGGTTGTAGAAAACAATTGTTGATGCCTGAACTCACTGCTGATTTTCGGTACAGATTATTAGAGCATTAAGTTATATGGCATTTCTTCCCATGTATAGTCCTCAAGCCTGAGACTAACATTATTATGTGACTGGATCATATTGACCATTGAGTACTTTTACCTACAGTAGTAACAGGACAGCTCCATTGTGTGATACATAGCACTTTATGTATCACAGTTCAATGTTTTCTTATGCGCCATGTCAGTTAGACTTAGAGGACTCATTTTGGTGACAGTCAACGCTGTGGCTCTTCTTTGACTCGCTTTAATATATAAGGTGGGATTTGAGAATATAAACACTGAGCACTTTTACTTTCCAACCTGATTGGTGCCTTTGACAATACATAGATAGCACTTACCTTATATGTGTGACATGATTGGCTTGTTGATGAGGGAGAAAGGGAGAGTGAGATTGAGGAAGAAGAAGTGAGAGACGGGGGACAGTGAGAGGGAGATAGAACTAAAGAGAGAGGGGTGTATAGAGAGAAACAGAAAGATAGAATAAAAGATGCAGGGGGGGGAGAGAGGAAGAAAGAAGGGCAGAGAGACATAGAGAAGGGAGAGAGAGAGAAGATAGAAAAAAGAGCTCCGGAGAAAAAGAGAATAGAAATAGAAAGAGAGAGAGAGAGAGAGAGAGAGAGAGAGGGGGGGAGAGAGAGGGAGAGGGGGGGGGGGGGAGGAGACAGACAGAGACAGAGAAACAGAGAGACAGAGAGACAGAGAAAAAGAGATGAGTGAGGAAGAGAGAGAAAGAGAAAATAAATCAGTTATTTTTGTATTTTTCTACTCCCTCAATCTCCTTTAAGAAATTTTAAGAAATTACCTTCTTGAGAAAGACAACAACTTGCAGGGTAGAGAAATGTGTGTGTGTGTGTATGTGTGTGTGTGTGCGTGTATGTGTGTGTATGTGTGTGTACATGTGTGTGTACATGTGTGTGTGTGTATGTGTGTGTATGTGTGTGTATGTGTGTGTGTGTGTGTGTGTGTGTGTGTATGTGTGTGTACATGTGTGTGTGCGTGTATGTGTGTGTGTGCGTGTATGTGTGTGTACATGTGTGTGTGCGTGTATGTGTGTGTGTGTGTATGTGTGTGTGTGTGTGTGTAAGTACAGGGCACAAGTTGTTAGACATGGAGGAAAGATAGTGGAGGAAAGATAGTGGATGATGAGGAGTTAATCAGTGTGATTACGAAGCCAGGAAACTGCAGACAAGAAACGGTCAATGTGGGAAATGGGGAGAGAACTGAATGAACTGATTCTGACAACATGAGAATCATGATGACCCCGGAGACTCAGAACATGAACTGTTGTGACATGATGACCCCGGAGACTCAGAACATGAACTGTTGTGACATGATGACATGGACGCTGCAGGGAGTAATGAATGCACTGGCCACTCTTACAACTCTGTCCTAATTAGCCACATTAATTGGCAGAATCCTGATAAAGATACATTGAACCCTATGTATTCCTATCTGGGGGATCATTTCTTCTTTATCCTGACATGGGAAATAAACAGCTACTATAAACTGCATGTTGGCCCTAGCCATAACCAGTGTATATGCCATTAAAATAACACTGTTTATATTTCTAAACTGAAACATGGAGGAAAATAAGGTTTAAATAAATTCAAAGCAACCTCCAAGCAAAATGGAGACATATTTACACGAGGAAACATCTGGTGCCCTATTTTAATGTGCGGAATCAAATTGAAGATTCCATGCACATTGTTAAGTAATTGCTACATAGAGATAATGTCTGCACAAAGGTGAATTTCCACTGAAAATGAGAGTTTCTCTTCTAATACAAAGCAGTTATAATTGCAAAGACTGTGACGTCTGCCTTTCTTGTCTCAAACGGATGATAAGAACTTCTTTCCAGTTGTCACCAATGTATCCCTGAGCTTTCTCCCATACGTAGCGTGGGGTATGGCGCTCTAATGGCTAATTATAAAGGTGCACAAACTGAAGACCTAGGATGAGATCCAGATTTATGCAACATGCTAATTTTATGCTCTCTTAAGGAGTGGAAAATGGAACGCATCTTGCATGTGCGCATGCCCACACATCCTACTTCTAGTATGGATCTGGATCCTTCCATAAGGAAAGTGGGCCTCCCTCGTCCCCATTTTTAAGTGCCTAATGGCACTTCTGAATGCCATAGGGCACCCTTAACTATCTGTGCGTATATTCCCTCTTAAGGAGTTCCCCAGGCCTCCCTACCATCCTAATTTACATCCCTCCCCCCGCCCACTTTACGCAAGGTGCCACACCGTGGCACGCCTCCTCTTACCTTAAAAACAACATGCGGTCTTTACAGACCATAGGTATTTAATCTGCATACGGGATCACTGCGTAAATTGCATAGTCTATATTACTATGCATGTGCAGTGGCCCCATACACAAAATTCCGTACCTACGAAGCATCAGCTTCTTAGGCGTGAATCAGGGCCTTTACGGGAAGACAGTGTGAAAAAATGTAAGGTATGTTGAACCAATCATGAGTCCTTTAGGAATGGCTTCATTGCGCTTGCAGCGTCAAGCACAGGAGAACCTGAGGTCTGGACCAGTCGTTAGTGCAGAATGTAATGAATTAAAAGCAAACCTGAGAAAAAGGAGTAAGTTTGTGCCTTGGCAAATCGGGAAGGGGAAAGTACATGGAGATATAGATTAGGAAAGGGCACACGTTAAATCAACTTTAGAGAAAGAAAATAATAAAAAAAATGAATAAATCTGAATTTCTGAGGTATGTAACGAAGCCGTCATTATTTTCCCAGCATGTTACCAAATCAATCCCTTTCATCACTTGTGGTACAAATTGATTGTGCCAATATGGTATTTTTTTTCTCATTTAGTTTTGCTGTTACCTCAGCATTCATACATTATATTTTATTTTGCAAAAAAACACAGTGCCCGTCTCACACTGGCAAAGACATATATCCGTTTTTGCCATTGGGAATACAGCGTGCGTGGACATTAAAATAACCATGGCAGAAAGAGTGGGAACGCCCGTAAGGGATATCCGGATAAAGCAGCAGGAGTTCCAATGAAAGTGAGTAGGATGAAGCCTGGTTATCACAAAGTCACATGACTAGAAAACAATCATGGATGCTAACTAGGAACCGGAAAATACAATCATTCTCTCAAAGACATGAAGATATTTTTAGTTCCTCCTTAATGTTTAGTCCGTAATTAGCTTATTTAAGGCTGCAAACATAAAGTTTAAACAAACCTGGCAATCCTGGCAATTCTCTTATTAGAAAACAACACTGAGATGATGCTGTAAACATACAGAGATTCTCGCTAATGGTGTTACACAAATATGTTTACTGCTAATAGCCAAATGTAAAGCCGTAGATATTAATTAAAGCATTTTTCCCACCGATGAAGCTTAGTGTTAATATTAATGAATGAGAGGACATTGTAGCTGCTCGGATCTTTTCCCAAGCCCAGGGATCTCTAATGGGTTTTATACATCCAATGTACATGTTTCAGTGAAGCACTTGTATTGGCAGTTCTAGCAGGGCCGGATTGAGGGACATGTAGGCCTGGGGCTGATAATTATCAAGGGCCCAGACTATATAGTATGCTTTGGAGGAGAATGTCAGTTCCTGACATTCATTCTTATGCATTGCAGTGTGTGGGGGCCTATTTTCAGATAGAGACCTGGGACTGTAGTTCCATTAGCCCCATTGTTAATCTGGCCCTGAATTCTAGGTTACATTCTCATTATGCAGATACTGTTTATTCTAGTGTAAGAATATTTTGCCTGTGTTGTTAGGCTTTCCCTGCACATCAATGGCTTTTCTGCAAGAGGTTTTCTTGAATCCCAAAACGTGGCTGACTGCTGTGAGTTCTATGGATGTGGCTGCTATGACACTCTCTGCATGGGTGTTGGTGATATGACATCTTAAGTCTGGGGTTAATGTGCAAATGAATGGATCAGGTATTGCATTGTTCCCCCTATCTTATCTTTGGCCTTGAGTGGGGCCATATTATTCATAAGGCTGAAGCCTAGGGGACCCACAGGGACTATCAATTTTTTTAAATGGGTATGGGTCGCTGCTGAGAACGACCCTATTTTGAAAGGGCCATTCTCTCCCAGCCAGTTCCAAACTGGATAAGAAATCAATTGCAAATCGAGGAAAAGTGATCGATCCCCCGCCAGCCCGAAGATGCTGCACCGAAAGGTGAGTATAAATCTATTCCTTAATATAATCCTTACCCTCCCCTTTGATTACCCTAACCCTAACCCTCCATTCCTCGCAGCCTGACCATAAGATTCCCCTCCCCGCAACCTAACCCTATGACTCCCTTCACTGCAGGCTAACCCTAAGACTCCCCTCCCTGTAGCCTAGCCATAAGATTCTAAGGGCAGTTCAAACAGAAAGTTTGTTAACCACTGCCCTAGAGACACTGAAGGGGGTGTTACATAAGTAGCCCCCTAATCTAATGTAATAAAATACTATGGGCCGGAAACAAACCTAAGTGCAAATTTGCACGAGGCTACGAACATACAGACTTTGCCATCCTACTGCACATTCCGCACAGAGGAGATAAGTACACTCCTCCCAATCTCCTCCATGTTGAAGGCAGTTAGCTGAAAATAATTTACACAAAAGCCATTTCTGTGCAGGATACTGGGTTGTACATAAGGGCATTAGCAAGCCCTTACCGTACAATTTCAAAAACTTGGTGAGTGGGCCAGTCCCCCATGTGGAATTGTTTGCACTGTGTCCCAATGAGGAATTACAGATGACTTACACACCTAGCGTAAAGTTGTGCTCAGTGAAATCTTTTCCAAAATCATGGAAAATTATGCCATGCATGGCAAGCCCAACTGATGGGGAAAGTTCAGAAGGTCTTCAGAAATCATTAAACCTTGTTTTAATTAGCAGCTAGTGGCTTCCTGCAGAGATCAGACAATGGAGCTGACGTCACCCATTCAATGTCCTACAGATGAGTATGACTCATCATCCTGTGAATTGAATTGTCTGATCTCTGCAGGAAGCTATAAGCTGCTAAAAGCTAAAAAAAAAACTCTAAGTTGTAATGATTTACTAATGGAAATGCGAAATGAACATCTTAGATGGGAAAGCTGTATCTGAGACCCACTGTACGTAAATTGCCTGCCTATATTACGTCTGCATTCGGCCCTATACGTATAAATATTTGAGTTTGGTTATATAAATTTGCATGACTGATTATGGAATGTAAGAGATATTTTAATCCACTAAAGCCAAACATAAAAAAAAAGACCAGAGAGGTGTATAGCACTGTGTGCCAAAAATACTGGGATTAATAGGCTGGAGCATTTCCTGCTCGGATAACATCAAGCTGTGGGGAGTTGGTGATTCAAGTTTTCAAAATGGAATGGAAGCATAAGATGCTTGTCTGATTGAAGGAGGATAAGTACTTCTACGCTTTCTATTTCTATTTATGACCTATCTACCACAGCAATGACCTCCCCGTTTTTACACAAGATCTCTGACCAACTGTGTTACCTTATTAGGAAGATTTATCCTCTAGCCGCATAGATTAGGACTACGGTAAGGAGTCTATATTCACTTCTATGGGAGATCTCCCAATGATTTATTGAAAGAATTTACACTCTACAGAAAACATTTGGGATAAATTGGGAGTGATTAAACTCTATGCTATTTCCAGTCATCTCTAAGACGTTTTCTGGTGGACATCGGTACACTAACTATTCTAATTTTTTAATAATTTGATAATCTTAACATTTATGTATATTAATTGTTCTCATTTTATTATCTGGTACCAGATTATTTGTTATTAATAAATATTTTTTGTTAATCATTCAAGAGGGCTGTAATTGATTTTTGTATTTACTTACATGTTTTTGTGTTATTTAATTTAAATACTTAAATTAGACCACTGAGACAGCGCTGTTTTTTTCACTATTTTTGCTTAGGTTTAGTATAAGGATTCACAACCCCTTAATCCAACTGCGTTAAGGGGGGTAATATAAGTAGTGGTTAATTAATTTTCCAAGCACCTGAAATTGGTGTTTTCATTTTTTTTGTATACATAAAGATCATTGTTTCTTTAACTATGGCAGCACACTGACCATTCCTACAGTAGAAATACATTTTTGTTTTGAGAATCAGTCTGTAAAGTTATTTAACGTGTTGATCAGAATTCAGCCATCAGCCAGATTGCAAAGGTTGGTTAAGCTTGAATGAACTTGTTACTGTAGCTGTATGAAGATCATTACACCAAGAAAGCTTTAAATAGCAAGAATAGTCATGATTCATTAGTTGAGGAAGTATATTTTATTTTATGAAAAATGCAACACACAGGAATAGGATAGAGCATTTGTCAGGGGAAGTTTGTTTTTCATTAAAATGTTCATTAGAATTACAAACAAGCACAAGTAAGGAATAAAAAAGGAAAGCTTTGGAGAATGCTCAGTATAAAACACAATTCTAAATCAGTAACATTAGCTTAGAGTATAATCTTGCTTTAGAATTAACAGTTTTATTTTAATTTCAATTTTTTTTGTGAATCTCCGGGGCCATTAATTATTCTGCACAAGAAATATGAATTCTCATTAGAGATGCTCAAGAACATGAAGAACGGTCTCTTGGTTTGTGCTTTAAATTTGCAGTTTGTGTGAAAACGATATATCTGCAGATATGTGTGTGTGTGTGTGTGTGTGTGTGTGTGTGTGTGTGTGTGTGTGTGTGTGTGTGTGTATGTAGCCCCCTCCGCTGTGGTACAAGGTCACAATTCAGAGCCACAAGTAATTTTTTTTTATTTTAGTTTAGATCAACAGAGACAATGGTCAACTCACAAATAAAATGGAAAATCTATATGATAGTGACAGAAAAAGTATTTTTTTTTTCAAACACATGGGCCATTGGTATTTATTTATTAGCTTATTTCTCTAATTATTTATATGATTATTCATTTAATCATTATATATTTATTTTAACATTAAAAAAACGATTAAACATAAGCCAGATTTGCAAAGTTTGATCATGAAGGAAACAGTGACAATTTAAATAAAAGAAATATTACTTGTTTATATTCACATGTAACACATGCTCAGATCAACATGTATACTATCAATGTAAAACAAACTCTTACACATAGAGATACAGACTGGAACCCTCACACACACACAGAGATGCAGACTTGAACCCTTACACACAGAGATACAGACTGGAACCCTTACACACAGAGATACAGACTGGAACCCTCACACACAGAGATGCAGACTGGAACCCTCACACACAGTGATGTAGACTGGAACCCTTACACACAGAGATACAGACCGTACACACTGTACACTGATACAGATATAAGCAGCAGAGAAAGGAACCAGAAGATAGTGTAGGGTAACAGTGAAATTACCACAGACATGGTAGAGGTAATAACACAAGGCCCTCAGAGAGAAACCTAACCACTGGCAGATAATACCAGTGCAATTTTATTTTTGCATTCATTAATTACTGTGTACTGCCCTTCTCTTATGCAGTGTATTTGGGCCTTATTTGCATTGCTCTTACATATTTTGTGCCTGATCCAGCCTTAAGATGGTTTTACGTATACATGCGTACCTAAGTTACACACTACTAAGTATAATGCACTCCCCTGGCACTCCCTTCTCACATACATAACTTATATAACAAGAACAATTAGCGCTTCAAGTATATATAATATTTATTAAGATACTTAATACTCTTGAGACAGACATAAAAACATATATTCACTTAAGATATATTATACATTAGCAACAAAAATGATCTCTTAATATAGCATTCCACCCCTTCTAATTACTAACATCTGGAGATCAGGCAGACTATTAGTTATCTTAGTCAATGCTTAGGATGTATATACAGCATGCACTTGCTGCATTAATTCTAATGTAAAGTGTCCAGCATGAAGGGGCTGGGATCCAAACATGTTTTCCTTAATAGAGTGAGACAGAAATATCGGCAGAGATCACAAGGGACCGGATCCAGACCCCTGCGTGCTTTCCGTGCGCGCGGGGGGTCTGAAATTACGCGAGACAGAGGGGAGTGCACACCCCGTCACTCCCCTCTGTCGTGCGGGCTTTATGGCAGCTTACGCTGCCATAAGCCTGCCTTAACTGCGACGGGTGGATCAGCGGTCCGTACGACCGCTGATCCGCTGCAGTGTGGGAGCCCCCTCCCACACTGTACACTTTACATGCTTCCCCCCGCCCGCTTTAGCGGGTGGATGGGAAGCACAGCCCATTTGCACGCAAATGGGTTCGGACGGAAAAAAACCTCTAGTTATCACTTATAGGTTATTGAAGTCAGAGATTCATGAGAGCAGTCTTATTAATGTCCGCACCTCCGATGGTACACTCTCATATAACTATTGATAAAGGAATCTTTCACTACGTGGTCACTATCGGAGCCTGAGGATTACAAAAGTAGTTGCTAGAAATGCTGTTAGCTCGGAGGTATGCCGGCAATGATGTCTGCACCTCTAATCTGTTTAAGGTGATGGTGGCCCTTGTAGTTAAGTCATTTAAATCTCTCCACTTTACTTTTTTGGGGACCCTTTCTTTCCCTCCCTCCCTCTTTAGCTGCTAAAGTTTATTTGGTTTTATGTGAATATTAGTATTTATACTGTGATTTGTGGGAGAATCCTTGTATCGTTTTCTTTCTTTTTTACATTCCCTACATCAATCAGTGCCTAAGTAGTTACATTGGTACGTACGTAGCTTAGCTGACTTATGTGTTCAAAACCCTAACCTTACCTTGTGTATCTCTGATTGTATGTAATGCCTTGTTGTATGTAATTTAACCCAGACCATACTGTACTTAATTTAAATGGCTCCTTCCTTCCCCAATCTGTATTTTTGGCTTGCGTAGGGATGTCACGCCTTTCATATAGTGTTACGTACAAGCTACGTACGATCAGAATTACAAAGAGTAACATCAGCTGTGCATATGCGCAGTGCAGTCCCACAGCCAGATTTATGCATGCGTGTGTAAATTGGCTGTCGTTATTAAGTCTGGATCAGGCCTTGTGTGTTCAAACGCTATGAACTGTAATTGCTTTCACTTCAAAAGCACTGTTTTGTCCGATTTTGATGGCAAACAGCCTGCCCCACTTTTACAAACCCATCCATGTTTGCTGCATTCCCAATGGCACTCAGATCTGGATCGGGCTCAGTGGGTCTAGGGGGCTGAACTAGAGCTCCACTTACACTTTTTTTTTTAGGTGTAAGTGCATGGGTGTCTTTCACTAGGCCTTATCTGTGTGGAGTTTGTATGTTCTCCCTGTGTCTGCGTGGGTTTCCTCTTGGTGCCCCGGTTTCCTCCCACACTGTAAAAACATGCTGGTAGGTTAATTGGCTGCTGAATAAATTAACCCTACTGTGTGTGTGTGTGTGTGTGTGTGGGTTAGGGACCTTGAATGTAGCTCCAGTAGGGCAGGGACTGATATGAATGTGAAATAGGGCCGGATCCAGAACTACGTCCGTCTTCCATAGACGGACGTAGTTCAATAAACAGTAGCTACTGCGCATGCGTAGTAGCTATTGTACGTAATCTGAGTATCGTTTCGATACGTAGATTGCGTATATATGGTCTAAAAGACTGCATATACACAATCTACGTATCGAAACGATACGCAGATTACGTACAATAGCTACTACGCATGCGCAGTAGCTACTGTTTATTGAACTACGTCCGTCTATGAAAGACGGACGTAGTTCTGGATCTGGCCCATAGTCTCTTAAAGCGCTACGTAATCTGATAACACTATATAAAAACCTGTTAATAAATAAGTTTGAATACAATGCACACACTACACTAGACTGACTATTATTAATGTCTATGATTAAATAGCAGTGCATTGAAGTACATCTTGCTGATGTATTTTTAATCTAGATTTAAATTTTTAGGAGTTTGGTTGTTTTGTTTAAAAAAGCAATTCATTTTAATAATGTTTAAAAATTTCTTAACATTAAACAATACATATTCAATTTATTTACATTAGTTATAAAAAAAATGTAACTTAAAGCATACAAACTTGTATAGGCTGTGACATTACACCTTTCAGCCTATATGCTTACACATATCTGTTGCATGTTTCAGACGGTGGAATTTGCAGTTGTACCTGTTCAGAGTTATAACTGACATAACTCTGGATAGGGCATAAACATTTTCAGGAACCTGCGTGCGCTTGATCTGACCAGAAACTTTGGGTCGGGTCCTAGACGTGATGATCCCTGCATGCTACATTCATTTGCACCCCCACCCCCTCCCATCACAAGATGGTTTGTCCAGGTGCAGAGTTGCACGTTTTTGTGCGGTTACTCCTAACTCTGGATCAACTCCAGAAAAGAAACCAAAACAATAACTAGAAGAATACTTACATTGAGACATTGCCTAAACAATTGCTTAGAAGTAGTTTTTTTTTTTATCTTTTGCTAATATATGTGCATATAACAATATAAAAAAGACAAACAAACTGCAAGACACTGGGGCTTATTCAGAGTTTGGGCAATACAGATGCAAGCATACAACTCGGCTAAACCATTTTTGCAAAGTAAGGGGAGCTAATTAATTAGAATTATTTTCCAAACAGGTAAAATACATTATTTTGCACATAGATCTCACATACTGCTTAGCTTTATGTTTAATCTATAAAAGAGAGCTGAGCTAAGAATATTCACCTCAAATTTCTATTTCTGCTTTCACAGTTTAAATGTTCCTCCCCTCGCAGTTCAAAATGATATAACTCAGGTCTACACTTGCACCTTAAAAAGGTGTAAACGCAACTCTGAATCAGCCCTTTAATATCATTGTTCCTGATGCAGTTTGAGGACCCAAACGCTGATTCCTATCGTATCCAGCTTTCAGTGCAAGTGCAGGAGAGTTCTGTCGGGTTAACGCTACTTAAAGATTTCCGACGTGTCCTTACTTAAAATTGGGACAAATCAGAAGTTTAGATAGGGCGGCATGTAGTAGGGGTCACCCATACTGTACAGTTATAAAACAGGTGTGGTTCCCCATCGAGATTGGCCCTATTTCAATAGGACCGTTCTCTCCCAGCCAGTTCCAGACTGGCTGGGAAATCGATTGCTTCTGTCTCAAACAGGCAAAACAGTCGACCCGCAGAGCACACACACGGGGCTCCTTAAGGTAAGTTAAGA
>WWET01002552.1:191554-226833 GCA_011038615.1 Limnodynastes dumerilii
TGACCCTAACCCCCACTTCCATGCAGCCTGACCCTAACTTTCCCACCCCATACAGTCTGACTCTAACCCTCCACTTCCATGGCCCTAACCCTAACCCTAAAAGTTGTTGTTGATGTAATTGGCAGTCGTTGGGTGTGTCAGGTCTGGTGGGCGCTGCTTCAGAGACTGAATAGGTGAGTATGTTGATCGGCATAGTCATTCATTCAAAAAAAAATTTCTACAATGGCTGCCTATTCCAAATAGAAACAGATGAAAAAGAACTTTTGACTACTACTACGACTACTTTTCAAAGAAAGCCATCATGTCGAGGACTCCCACCATTATAATACCACCCCCTTCCACTAGTGTTTGTACCCGCAATATGCAAATCAGTATGGAAATCTAAATCTTGATGGTTAAGATCTGTTCAGCAATTGCATAAAAGCAGGTACTTTCCAATCCTATGGATAAGAAATGCCTACTTTTGGGAAGTCTTGATGCAGTGCAATAATCTAGTTTTAGTCTATATCAGGGTTGCCGACTCTCCTGGAATATCTGGGAAACTCCCGAAATTTGAGCCGTTCTCCCGGTATCCCGGGAAAGCCAACAAATCTCCTGCAAGCCCCCACACCCAAACAATCACCCGTGTAATCCCTAGAGTTACAAGGGATGGGCTGAATTTGATAATGTCATCAAGTCCCGCCCATCCCTTTAACACCTGAGATCACATGGGTGATTAACAGGGGACGGGGCTTAATGAAGTGATTTGCATAAATTGTGTTATTAAGCCCCGCTCCTCACAATAATCTATGGCTTCCCTCAGGGTTCTCCAGTACGGAAGCTTTCAGTAGTCGGCAACCCTGATCTATATTACATTACATGATTGAGAGGATAACATTTTTGCTGACACTTTTCTCATAAACATACAATTTAATACTGCAATCTCCCTCTTTATTTGAATATAATTTTTATTTTTGTTATTATAATATAAAATGGCAACTATAAGAGTGATCATTCGTCTGGCAGTAGTAGATACATTTTCTTGTTGGCAGAAACGATTACCCGTGCATAGAGTCTCATTTATAGGCACTAAGGCGACTCCTGAGTGTGGCGATATCAGAAGATTTTCTCTAAGTGCTTGTGATGAAGCCACTGACTGTTTCTGTCATTTGCATATTACAGACATACAGCATTCACGGTGCCATTAATACAGATTCTCTGAACATGGTACAGCCAGAGGTGGCTCTCTGTGTGGAGCCGCAGGTTTTTACTCCATAGGAGAGCATGGCAGTGGAGAACAGGATTTATCATTTCATGTATTTCTCTCCTCTGCATATATCTCATTGTTATTCTGACATGACAAGTACAGCTGTTTTTATTGTATCCTTGCATGATGTGCTTTAATGCATATTAAAAAAAATTATAATTACCATTAATGAATATATTTATAATGGAAGTATAAGGGAATTTATAAAGGAAATATAAAAATAAAATTATATTTATAAATTATAATAAGCATGTTTGGGATAGCAGCTGACAGGGGGCGCTGTTCCAGAGTAGCTGTTTTGGAGACTTGGGGACCTCTGTGGTGAGCTTTTTGCTCTCAATTTAAATACATGATATATGACTCAAGGTTGGGACTCCGATAGTTTTAGAGTTAGGACCAAAACAGAGAAATGGCTGGTTGCTTATCATATATTTGCAAAAGTAACAAATCTTTCCGACTTTTATTTTCAAGAATATCATGAATGGTTACTGGTTAATTGCAAGAGTGCTGGGTTGTTTTTTTGTATATAGACATATGTTAAACAGATGCAGGAAAAGGGAAAGGGTATTCTGCTTTAATAGATACATAGGGAAAAAATGCCTCAGCAACACTGACATATATATATATATTACAGAGAATGGAGGTTGCTCAAATTTCTAATGTAATATGGAGCAGGTGCTGTAAGGTAAAGGGAATTTACACAGATACTCAAAAAGACACCCCAGCACTCTTGCAATTACCTAGTCGCAAATCATAACTTTCTATCTTTAAAATATTAGTCAGAGAATTTGTTACATACATCTGCAGATATATGATAAGCCACCAATCAATTTCAAGGCTTCTCTGTTTTGGTCCTGACTCTAAAACTGTCAGAGTCCCAACTTTGGGTCATATATCATGAATTTTTATTTTTAAAGATAGAAAGTTGTGATTTGTGACTGAGGAGTAATTGCAAGAGTGCTGGGGTGTTTTTTTGTATATTTTATATATATATATATATATATATATATATATATATATACATACATACATACATACATACACACACACATATACATACATATATATATATACATTTTTTATATTTTTTTTTAATTGAGAGCTAACACACCTCAGAAGGAACCCCTTAAAGTCTTATAACTGCTGTGGGCCAACACACCCTCTCAGCTGCTGATATATATATCGGCAAGGAAAGGAGGTACTGCAGCTGATAGATATCTATAAAGAAAGCATAACCTGCTAGCCTTCAAATGCCATAATGTAAGTTACGTGATACAAGAGAGAGAATGTTTATTTAACGTCAACTAAAGACATTGCACAGCGCTTAATGCCTGTTCTTATCAACAACATTCATGAAAGTTTCATCCTTTATTTATAATGGTAATAATTGTCTTTTTATGACAAGCTTGTGAGCTGAGCATTATTAGCCACTGTGAATTTTCTGCTTCAGCATGTAATTGTTAGCCGGCTAATTGAGTCTCTCCGTAATTACAGGTAAAACACAGTCATCTCTTTGTGTGCACCCTGGAGACGTGGTGTGCTCGCCAGACCAGCCCCGAGCCTCGCACGAAGAACAGACACAGCAGCCCAGCCTCCCTTTCTCATGATTGATCGGGTGTGTAGGGATCGATGGCCCTCACCTGATTGCTTCTCTTGCTATGTGTTATTAGGAAACGAGAAGCATGTAGAAAGGTCAGCCAATTAGAATTAAATGTGTCCATTTAACCTTACGTGTGACATGCTTATAGAAAACTCTGTTCATTACCAATTATCCAAAGTAAATAGTGTCATGTAATACATTAATAAGTCTTTCTTCTTCTTAGGTCTTTAATATGTACTTACATGGTTTATGTCGCCTATAGGATACATAAATATATATATAAATATATCTGTTGCAAATATTGATTTGCAACTATGAGAACAAAAGATTTTTACTATTATCAGTTGTGAACTATCAAGAGTATTAAATGCTACACCTCTGTCTAGGCCTCTGGCGAAAGTAGACCGACTCGGGCCTCATAGCTTGGAGGCTGAACGCGTGTATGCATAGGGAAGGGGAGCTTGTGCTGGGCTCTCCTCGATGTGGCGCATGCACTTACAGCTGCCAGCACTTAGGCCCCATTGAGGAGGGCTCAGTGCATGCACTGACAATGAGCTTTGTTTGTAATCACGTTGCCAGCAGCTGACAGCGAAGTGCTGTCCTCTGCTGGCTCAGTGCTGAATGTGGTCTATGCTGCCAGTCTCTGTTATGTGCTTCGTGGGTGTAGGGTGAGCGTCTACCTTAGTGGTTTCAGTGGCGTAACTAGGATTGATGGAGCCCAGGGCAAATGTGAAAATGTGCCACTCAAACCTTATTATACTGTTTTAAAAAATACAAAAATCTAATTATGGCGCCCCCTTGAACTTGAGTGTCCATCGGCACCCATGGCATGTGCCCTATAAAGCTTACCCTAGTTATGCCACCGAGCCCCCTCTTGCATAGCTCTCGTCATTTAGAGAGCTGAAATTGGGACACAATAAGCCCCACCCCCATTCTGCCCAAATGCTGCCTAGTTCAGCCCACAAATAAATATATTTGCTTTTAACTTCACCCATTTACCTATAATCCCCGCTGACAGCTTTTGTTGTCTGCAATTTGGGACAGTGCTACCTAAAACAGGACAGGTATGAGGTATGCTCTTTCTGTTCCGCTTATAGGTGTAATAGCCACTTGGAACACACCAGGCTGCTGTAGCATATCTGTCCTACAACTGCCCAGTTTCACTGTTTTGGATCCAGCAACCAATCTTCCCCCATCTTGTCCTTCCAGCCTAAGGCACCTATAATTTGTGTCTAGGAAGTTAAACTTTCCTGGCACCAATGAGTTAAGCGACAAGAAATGCAATACATTGGTTGTAACTTATTCCATTTCATGCTGTGATCTCTGTCATCGCTTAAATCAGCGTTTTATCATGCGAATCAACAATCAGAAAATTTTCTTCAAAAATTGCAAAATGAGGAAAAAAGAAAATGCGCATTTGTTTTTTTCTCATTGATTCCTATTGATATCTCATTGTAAAACAGAAAGGCTGCACCCAATCACTTCACCAACAACCAGTCCTACAGAACAAATTACACGCTCTTTAAGATAAGAAGAAATGCTCAATACCGCACAGGAACAGGACAAAGCTTAAATTAATCAAGGTAAAATGAATAATTTCACAAAATACAGTTTTAAGGAGAAAAATATACTGTCCGGACTTTAAAGGTAAAGAAAAATCAGATGGAATTACTTAAAAGAATAAAAAAAAATAGATAATAGAATACTATATAATACAGCTGATTGGGGACAGTTTTATATTATATCATATTCAATAGAACAAGAAAGCTGGATCAGTATAAAGTCATGTCTTATCAGCATATTACAATTCCATTTTATTATTCTTACAAAGGTTCTAGAATTGCTCTTTAGAAATTTAGGAGACTACAAGAAATGTTTTTCCTTTTTTTCCCCCCATCATCACCAAAGTATTAACAAAGTCCACTCTTATACTTACTTATACAACTATTTATAGAGTTAACTTTGTTGTGACTGAGGACTGGCTATAGGCCCCATTGGCCAATGAAGTGTAAATAGCATGTGGAATGAATTATCTACCTTGGAGCAGTACTCCCCCTCCTCAGAGCCTTTAGAGAGCCAATTACAATAGATAACTTCAAACTCCAAACAGAGCCATACTGCCCAGTGAGGTGTGCTTGTTGCCCAATGAGATGTGCCTGTGCCTGCTGCCCACCAATATGTATCTGTGCATGCTGCTTAGCGAGATGAGCCTGCTGCTCAGCGCAATGTGCCTGCTGCCCAGCAAGATGTGCCTGTGCCTGATGTTCAGTGAGATGGGCCTGTTCCTGCTGGCCAGCGAGATCTGCCTGTGCCTGCTGCCCAGCAAACCATCCCAGAGGAAGACTTTAGTCTTGCTGTCCAAGATGGCAACTTCAGCCCTGCCATTCCAGAGTAGGACTACAGCCTTGCCACCCCAGAGTGGGACTCTAGCCATGCTTTGCCAGGGGAGACTCCAGCCTTGTCATTCCAGAAGGGGACTCCAAGCTTGCCATCCCAGAGGGGGACTCCAGCATTGCCATCCTAGATGGGGACTCCAGCCTTGCCATCCTAGATGGGGACTCCAGCCTTGTCGTCCCAGAGGGGGACTCCAGCCTTGAAGTCCAGGCTGCACCACCTGCCCAGCCGCCTGGGTTTGCACCAACTGCCTAGCTGCCGGGGTCTACACCACCTGACCAGCCACCTATGTAAGAACCTAAAGTCCAACCATCTGTAACAGAGAAATTGATTTTCTTTGATGGAGACTTAATTAGTTCATTGACCTGGGAGAGTGTCTTGGGAAAAAAGTTGAGCCTGGTACTACAGCATATATGGTGTGATGGATATGGTCAGGTAGTTCAAAGGAGAACCTCAGGAGTCCCTCTTCAAATAGCCTTCCACATCACCAGTCTCTACTTCTAATACCATCTGTGTTGGCTCCATCCTAATAAGAGAAATTTTGGCCCAAAAACCTACACAGATAGCATCTCCTAGAAGTTCGTCAAATAAGAAAAATCAAGAAAAAAAAGAAGTAGAATCTGGGGGTGCCCTGAAAAATTCCAGGAGGCCTCTGGAATCCGCCTTCTAAAGGCGGGACATACTGTTACAATTTGGACTGCTGTATTCTGTTTTGCCTCTAGGGGCAGACCTGGACTAGTTATTCCTATTGTGGACATTTCTATTACCTGCCCCTCGAGGCTGCTGTTGAACACTCTCTCTGAGTCTAATCATGTAATGTGCTTGTTATCCTACACCTGTGATTTGGTTTTATCTATCCCATCATTTCAGAGCTAAGTGTGGGTTATTATTTCCTGCTTCCTGTTGCTGTGTGTTAGTTTGCTGGTCTCTGCCATGTTCCTGTAATCTGCCTCCACTTATCTGCATCCCTGCTTGGTCTCCAAGGTTCCTTGTCTATATTTATTGATCTTTGTCCGTTTTACCAGTGTCTGTGACCTGTATACCTTGCCTAACATCTGTTGTCTTAATCTGTGTACTTGGTCTGTAACCTGTTACCTCATATCTGTATACCCTGTCTGAAATCTGTTATCTCTCACCTGTGTATTTACCTGGAATCTGTTACCTTGTATTTCTGTATCTAGTCACTCTCTCTTATTTCTATACAGCATATCGGTTCTGTTACTCTGCTACCTGCAATAAACCTCTACTTCTTATTTTGATCTGCTGCTATCTTGCATCAAACCCCAGGTATTCCTAACAAGTTGCGGCCTCAATAAAAGTTTCCATTCACCGCTGCATCTTTGTCCCTGACCCATATGGTCATGTATAATCACAATATATTACATGTTTATATACAGTATGTTCTGAAAGGTAAAAAATTATATTAACAACTCCGAGGTTGCAGGACTCTATTGCCACATCCCTCACCCTTAGTGGATGTAAAGACAGAGGTTATACATTATTTTTAATACCCTAAATTACTAGTTGGTTTTTTGCCATAAACAACTGCCACTCCCCTTATCACTGTCTATAATACATTACCATTGCTAACGATATTTACTATTGTAAATTGATTTGTAACATCTCTGCACCTCTTAATGAAAATAAAAAAAAATAATAAAAAAAAATGTAGACATCTGGATGTCTGAATGGTTCAGTCACAATGGATCCAGACCCCCTGCATGCTTTATGTGTGAGCGGGGGTCTGTAGTTATGCTCCCATAGCGAGGAGTGCACACTGTTACAGTCGCCAAAGGGGTTCTCACCGGGGTGCGGAGTCTCTACCACAACCAGGTTTTCACTAGAGCCTCTAATGGTGAGGATAGTCTGGGCTGCTGGCCTGGTAGGTCGCGGTCCCCAATAATAGCCCCCAAGGGGTACTGCAGCGTAGGTACAATGGCAGGAACCCGGATATTCACTGGAACCGTTGCACACAGAATGACAAACAGGATTGCACACACTGGAACCCTCATAAAACGGGAGTACAATAATCAAATATACCAGCAGGAACCCAAATATACAGGGGTACAGATATGGAGCACAGTCACAACCCTGATAAGTTGATACAGGCTGAAGCTCAACACACAGAAAGGTATACAATGGTGTAGGAGGGTTTCTGCAGGAATAAGCAGCACCTGGTCCCAGAGTGGAACAGGGGAAAGGTGCTGACAGGATGGATAACAGCACTTAGCAGGCAGAGACAGATGGAACTGATACCACAATAATAACACTGCAAGATGGAATATACAGTGGAGCTTACGCTCAGAAATACACACTGGAGATGACACACACTCAGTGGAATATACACGCACAGCGTTACACACCGGAGGACACAATACACAGTGGCAAAGACAAGTTGGCGGAACACACTCACAAGCGAGATGGACAACGCTGAGTTGAGATGGTAACAGAAGGAGTACAACAGGCGGACTCCACACACTGCGAGGTGGCAAACGCAGGTGAACGCACAACAAGGAGCAGATGGAGCACTCACCTGACAGGACGGATATTGTAAGATGGTAAACACAAGCACACCACACAAAGGCGGGATGGAGACCGGAACCTGGCCGAGGCCGCCAACGGGAGTAGCAAACTACACCCGCCACGCACCTCACAGAACACAGGGGGTCAACAAACAACAAGCAGAGAGTATCAGGAAAGCAAGGGGGGTAACACCAGGAATACAGGGTAACAGGAACATGCAAAAGCAATCAGCAAAACACAATCAGATAGCAGGCACGATCAGATCACCCAGACACTGGGCCTGATCCAGAGCTACGGCCGCAAGCGATCGTACGCCGATCGTAAGCGAAAATTCGTGAAAAAAACGCACTACGCATGTGCAGTATGACAACTTCCGGTCGACCGAAGGACATGAGCGTACAGCGAGCGTATTTTCAGCGTATTTTTCGCTCAAGGGGCGTGCGTTTTTTACGACGAGAGTCTGGACGCTGGAGTTACTACACAGAGGCGGGGATAGCCATTTAAATTGTACAGTATGGGCGTGCTAAGCCCAGTACGACCAGAGTATCGGTACGAAAATTCGCACGTACGATGGAAAATCTTAGGGTAGGGTTCAGCCGCCGTAAGCAGGTACAATCAATGGGAGTGTTATGGGCGTGAAAGTTTATACGCCCGGGCGAACGTACGCTACGCTCGCGGGCGATTGCGGTCGTAGGTCTGGATCAGGCCCACTATAACCAACACCTGATTCTCCCGGCAAAGGCTATTTAAGGAGCACTCCCCCAATCAGCTATGCAAGACAGACACACCTCCAGAGAAAATTAACTTGCAGCTGAGGGAAAGTAGACATAGAGAATCCAGCCTGATTACACCCTGCTAGTATGACTCCTACAGCGTGTAACACACACCCCCTGCACTTCCCGCTGCTGGTAGTAAATCTGGATACTTATATGTCCAGATTCCTACCCTAACTCTTATGGACGCAGACCTAGTCGTAAGAGGGCTTCCCCACCCCTAACCCCTCATTTAAATGGCTTTTCCTGCCTGTATGGCGGGGATACGGCCATCGTAAAATGAAGGGTCAGCCCCTTCTGCTTAGGGGCTTATGCAGTCAGAACACCTGACGCTTGCATGCGCAGATGTTCCGAGACAGGGGACTTATGCAAATGACTTGCGTAAGTCCCCTATTGTACTTAGGTCAGAATCTCGCCCAATATGACTCGGAATCAAAAAGCGTCAAAAATAAAAATATAGCTAAATAATTGGAATAAATAATTATAGCAGATCAAAGGATGGGGAATAAGACAGAAATAAAAATAGAATATGTTTTGATTGCTGTGATATTTTTCAAGCTCAGAGCTTCCTTCCTCCATCCTAATCTCACACAATAGTTGTCTATTTTATCTGAATTGCGTTTCTGGGGATAAAACATAATCATAGTGGCTTTAAAAGTATAAAACGGCTGGGTTATTTTATATTGATGCAGAACCTCAGTGTAGTGGAGTTTGACATGTATTCCCTCTACAGTTATTCCACACCCAGATAACATTTCAAAGGTCCGAGTCCTTTGTACTTAGACTCAAGCTGTCTCAAGCTGTCTGATAATAACTGAAGTTTTTCTGTGCTGGAAAAAAAAAAAGAAGCAGTTGGCCCCTAAGGTCTGATTGTGGTTCTCTAGACATTGGTGCGTTCTGTGGAGGTTGCTGTGTGACAATAGCAGTTTGTGCGATTGACATGTATCTTAGACAATCCTCATGATTTTCACCTCTGCTGCAGCCCCAGTCTTCACATTGTCGCTCAGCAAAGCAGAACAGCATCCTGCACTTCATATAAAGGTATAATATATCAGAATTCAAGTGTAATAAGTGAATCTAGATTATAAATATAAATATAAATGTAGGGGTTATTACAAATGGATGAAAAGCATAAATGTCATACTTATGTCACATTGGACCGTGTTCACACCTAAAGAAGCTTTGGCTTCGGCTACTACTATGGTATGTAGATTGCATAAATTACCTACTACGCATGTGTAGCATTTCATTCGTAAAATTATCTGCCTAAGATGCATTAGTTTCTTAGATGTGAATTAAGCCCATTAACGCTTAGTCAGTGTACAGTATAGGCTCTCCCCCTTAGTCAGTATACAGTATAGTTGTTCCCTCTTAGTCAGTGTACAGTATAGTTGTTCCCTCTTAGTCAATGTACAGTATAGATGTTCCCTCTTAGTCAGTGTACAGTATAGGCTCTCCCTCTTAGTCAGTGTACAGTATAGGTGTTCCCTCTCTCTGTGCAGACGTGTGAGTGCTAGCTCGTGAAAAAGCCCTTGTAAGCTCCAGGTCGCGCCTGGAGATTGATGGAGCCTCCTGGGATCACTTCCTGGTCCGGGCCCAGGTAACATCTTGCCTGGCCCCAGCTTGGCTGGGGAAAAGAAGCCGGTTTCCACCACGGCGAGAACCCGAAGAGTCCAGCTTCAGCCTCTTTCGGTGGAGAAAACCAATTCAAGTATCCTGAGGCCTAGCTCTTTCCAGCAGGGAGCCTCAGGCAAGGAGAAGCAAGACACCGGGCCAGAAGATACTGCTTCCCCCCACTTACCATCTGACGACCCGGGGGTGAGTGGAGTGGTACTTACCACACAGCCCGGTCCAAGTGTTTTGATAAAGGAGACCTCTGGAGAGGCAAATTGTGGCCTAGTGGCACCTAAAACCTAGGCCATCGATGCAGGGACCGCAAGACTCGGTGGGCCTGCCTGTAATTCTGGAGATGTGAATGCCTCTGACCAGGAGATTCAGAGGCTAAAAAGCCAAATTGCCTATAGGCGCAAAAAAAGAAGTAATGCCTTCAGCAGTGAGAGGCCCGCTATAAGCCAGGAGATCGCTGCTTTGGAGGAGGTCTTGGAGGAGAAGGAGAAGGCCCTCAGGAATCTGCTTGCCAGCCTGGAGATGTCTGCCGAGGACCAGCATACCCTTAGTGCTCCGGAGGATCAGCGGACCGTGTGCTGCTCGGGACCAGGAGAAAACCTACCTACACCATGTGTGTCAGCGTGTCTGCAGAGTGTGAGTCCCCTGGAATCTGGTATGAGCCATCCTGCATCTGAGATCCCTGCAGGTCAGCAAGCTGTGGAGAGTCGGATCACCTGTACAGCTCCCATAGATCCACATGCTAAACCTGAGCATGCCTGTGCAGAGGAGGATGCAGGTCTGTACAGTGCGATACGCCGCCTGGAAGGGGAGCCCATGGCTGCTGGTCAGTGCGCTGCGACCTCTGTGACTGTGGAGGACTCGGTATTGACTAAAAATATGGCTAATGAGCAGCAATTAACCCTGGCCTGCATGTTGCCTGTTAAGCCCATGGCTGTCTCTGGCACTGATGGGGTTAATGAACAGGCAGCTGAAGGGTTGGCTGTGAGGCCTGATAATAAGGATAATGCTAAGGTGTGCCCCAATGTTATGCTTGGTGGAAATGCTGATGTGCTGCCTGTAGGTAAACCCATGTGTAGTGTTGGGGAAACTAATACAGGGGATAAAGCAGTGGTCAGCAAAGCAAAAGCAACTGTGGGGGACTTAATGCTGTCTAATGACATGGCTAATGAGCAGCAATCAACCCTGACCTGCATGTTGCCTGATAAGCCCATGCTTGTGTCTGGCACTGATGGGGTTAATGAACAGGCAGCTGAAGGGTTGGCTGTGAAGCCAGTTAATAATGCTAAGGTGTGCACCAATGTTATGCTGGTTAGTAATGTGCTTGGTGGAAATGCTAATGTGCTGCCTGTAGGTAAAGCCATGTGTAGTGTTGGGAAGCCAGTGATGGAAACTAATACAGGGGATAAAGCAGTGGTCAGCAAAGCAAATGATAAAGCTGTTCTTACCTTGGCTGCAGAGGGTGATCACATTGGAGCAAGTCCGCCATCCATCAATACGAGATTAATAAAAAGGAGCCACATAAATATAAGGGGTGTCAGTAATTGGCCTGTGCACTGCTAATATGTAAATGCTGCCCCGTTAATACCAGAGGGTATAGGCACAGTTAACCTCCATTGGTCACAGATGTAATCAGCAAAGTCCACCTCCGTTCGTAACAATTATTGTGGACACAAATTCTGCTCAGATGGGTTGGCTATCATGAGGCAGATGTGATTTTTAATTCAAACCAACTAAACCTGGCGGCCTGAAATTCAGGGAACTTCAGGGAACTTCTCAACCGAGGTTTTCAACAGGTCATCCATTTTAATGTGTTGGGAAATCAATCCGAAATGTTTGATGCAATTGCTAATTTTATAGCTGGTTGCAACTAAAGAGGAAACCAACTAAACATATCTTTGTATTCTGCCTTTTTTGTGAATGCATTTTTTTTTAAAGAACATTAAGCTCCACAGCATTTATTTGTTTTCTATTTTATCTGATGCTATATTTTGTATACAGAAACAGAAGGCATTTTTCTTGCTACTGACAATGGGCTGGATCAAGAGGTAAGAATGTTAAGGGACTTACGCAAGTCGGGCTGGATCAAGATTAAAGTAAGTGCTTGAAATTAGTTACTCCTGGGCTAAACCATGTTGATTGCAGGGGTCATATTTCATCTGTTGCAAACAGTATTAGAGATGAGAGGTGATGTTTCCTATCCCAAGTCTAAATAACAGTGTGACAGTGAAGCTGGTCAGTATCTGTGTGCAGTAAGCAATTTAAAGATATATCCCTGCATGCAAAGAATACAATTAACTTGACTTCCCCTGCAATCAACATGGTTTAGCCCAGGAGTAGCTAATTTCAAGCACTTACTTAAGTCTGGATTCAGCACGTCAATTGCGTAAGTCCCCTGACAAGGAACATGGGCGCATGCGCGCATCAGATGTCCGTAAGCGTACTTTCAGATGTATGGAATAGGGGGGGATAGGCATCTAAATGAAGGGTCGGGGAATGAGAAGGACACATACATATTGATCTACGTCTGTACAAAAGTGTCCAGAATGACTACCATTAGAGGGGAGTGCTAGTGGCATGCACCCCACATATAAAGCATGCAAGGGTCTGGATCTCGCTCAATGACTATACTGACCATTTACTTCTGTGTTTGTGACAGGGAAATGAAATATTAATATTAAGCTACTTAGATGCATACATTCCAAATTTCCCACTTTGCAAAGGACTCTCCCTATTTAGAGTTCTGTCTTGCTGCCCAAGACACTTTGATGATGTGACGTTGCTATTTATTGGGAGGGCCATGGCTTGAATATTTTCTGATTGTACATTTAAACAATAGCAATGTAAAAAAAATATAGATCCATCTAAAACATATCCCAAATAAATAACAATAACAACCAAGCTACCTTAGCTCTGAAATTAATATTTACATTGGAAGCATACTAGAAGCACACTCAATTCTACTAACAAAATAGCCATACCATACATAATACTATATGAGAGACAGTCATTCAATAATTATATTTAGAAATGTTTTAATGTGACAATGTTGGACAGCACAGATATTTATATGTAAAATATAAGCTAAAAACCGCTTGTAATTAATAAAAGTTACTGTACTATTGAGGACTGTATTTAGACTTAAGAGTGCTTTACGCATGGAGTAGCAAAAATACGCACGTAGGTGGCTAGTGCACTCCCATGACATTCCCCTCTTACTTACGGAAATTAGCTGACTTCCATCACCATAGCCCTACCTTAACTTCTCTGTTCATATTGCTGTGTGGAGGTAGCGCTCGGACATGCAGAAGTTCCTAACCCCGCCCATACTGTACAATTTAAGTGCCTCCCTCTGCCCACATTGAGTATTTGGAGTTGTCACGCCTTATCGTACATGTGGGAATCAACTCTGTACGCACAGAGATCCGATGCGTAACATCTGCTGTGCGCAGTAGCAAAAAAATGCCAACTTACGCACACACCTGTTACATGTTCTTATCCTGTTAGCTACTAGCCCAGTGCCTCTATAGGAAAAATTTCCTGCTGGCCTTTGCACCATGCATGGCCTGCACATGTTCATTACTAGCAGCTGCTGCTATAGTGGGTGCGCCCTTTCTCAATGTCCTTTTATTACCTTCTGGCTGCTGTGTTACTGACAGGTCACACAGCCAATCAAAGCGGTAGGTGGGGATCTGCTAGTCAATCACTGGTCACTTGCTGCCGGTTTCAGTATATGCTCTGCCCAGTCTTTGCCTACTCTTGTTTTCTTGTTTGTTCCTGCCCGTGCTTCCTCCCTTGCCCGTTTCCATGTGCTAGTGTTGTCACCCTTGTGGTGCTTTTTCTTTGTGAGTGCGTAAGAGAGTGCCCCAGTACATCCAGTTTGTCTCCTGTCTTTGGTGTTGTTGTGTCGGTCATCAGAACTAGTCCCTTCTAGCTCTTCCTTGTCTCGCTGTCTATTTATCCCGCTTTCCTCATCTCCTTTACTTACTCCATCTTTGTGTCTTATTTCTCCTCCCAGTTGTCGCCTCCGGTGTCTGAGACCTGGTAGGTGTCCTGCAGACCAGCCTATCCACCATCAGGGGCACTAGTGAAGACCACTTCCTGGTTGCATCATCCGTAACAACAGCATGCATAAGTTGGCTAATGTTATTAAGTCTGAACACGGTTCATAGAGAAGCCTGTTTCTCTTTTCCTCTAAAGGATCTCCTCAAAACTCCAAAACTCTTAATGTCTCAATGTCCCAACATGTTTTCTCTAACTAGAGACACTTTGAAAATGTGGGACACAACAGTGATTGCAAACAAGCTGATCTTACCACCTGAATGTTTATTCCTTTGCTGCTGTATTTAAACGTATCCCTATGTGGATGGAGCAGATGTGGGATAAAAACGCTCCAGGGAATGATACAATCTGATGTCACTCTCCTATTTTCTAACTTGAAAACATATTATAACATATTGGGAATGACTTTCCATGATAAGCACTGCATAACCAGTATGCTTAGGAGCCATGGAGCATTTGGATTAACCCTGTGACATTTCTCTCTGTCAACTAAAAAAAAATAGATTTAGGTTACGTTATTTCTCATTGGAGTTAGACTCTTTTGATTGCCTGGTCTTGTCCCAATCCTTCCTTAAAATGACACAGAAGAGAGACCTACAGTAACTCTGACGAATACCTCCAAGCAATGAGCATTAATTATCCTGCATAGTTCAATAGATGTAGGGGCTTGGAACTTGCAGAGAGACAACAAAGATTCCTCTACAAACTCTTCCATACTCAATAACACTTAAATAAAAAGTGTCCATAATTGTACAGTACAGAGAGAGAGAGAGAGAGACAAAGAGAGAGAGAGCAATTCAATTTGGCTAACTATGTTGACTAGCTATGTCCTTAACCAAGCCCTTATTGTACCTCTAAATAACTTTCCCGTCCCATCATGCGCACACACTAAATGCAGTTCGCCCAATCCCACACGCCAACGCAATCACTTCCATTACGAATATATAAACCCTAAAGGTCAAGATCCAAATGAGGGTGTGTGTGTGAGAGTGCACAAGTAAAATGCAATTGTTTTATGCACCTTGGGTGTAGAAGGGAGCGTGTACTTAAGTCTGGATCCAGCTCACAGTTAGCAGTAGTGATTTTCTTATCCTGACTTTCAAGAAAAGGCAAATAAAAAGCAAATTTCACTCTTCCTTGCCATGTACAAAAATAGTTTTGGTGATGGAAAAAGTCATTTATTCATTAGAGTTAGGACAGCTTTGTCATTACATTTGACCATTAATTACACTGATTACATAGACCATGAAGAGTGCAGCATTTCAGTATACAGATCCCATCCGAATAGCCTAGCAGAACGTAAATTGTTTCGGTGAGTGCAGAACACTAGTCCACAGAGCAGGGTAAACACTACCTAGGATAAAAACACCCATCCCCTGCAGTACCCTGATTATCTGAAGAATGTTTCTGTGCCGAGACTTGAACATGTATCACGGTTGAAATCCATCTTATGAAGCCACTCTGAACGTTAGCATTTAATGTGCGTGAAAGTGCATGAATAAAGAACATTATGTGCATCACAGCCAGATTAAACCTTGTGTTTCTTTAGCACTTTGACATTTCAAAGCCTGAGAATTTCCTGGTACGCTCACAAAATGAAAGCAGAAATAGATGAGTCTATTTTTACTTACAGTATCCCTACCTCTTAAGAGCTATAGCTAGAGGCATAAGAAATAATTCCAAACAGACTGTGGAACAACAATTTTTTATCATACCGAGTTGAGGAATAATTCTGAATTAAGCATTTTATGGTAATACAATATTTTACTGGCAAAACCTCTGCAAATGTTCTCCCCCTCTGCTTCCCAATCCAGTTAATCAGCAGTGCAGAGGTCTACGGCACACAACACTTATTCTGGCAGATACTGGCTGTCAGCGCGATAAGTCATATCACGGTTTGAAGCAATTTTCAATGCATTTTGAGAAGAGGCAGCTACATCTGATAGTAGTTCCTGACAACCTGAAAGCACAAGCATCAGAGTGACTTGTTAGTAAAGATTTGGTACATTAACCACCCTGGAGTAGCAACCCTTTGCCAAACTGTAGTGCATTATCGCCCCCCACTGGCCAGAGCTACATTCATGACACACTGACGCCCCCACACTACAAGGCTGTCAGTTTACCCTGCACCTGTCATAAAATGAAGATCAGACTGCCAGTATTATCCCACACACTGGGTATATTACATAGAAACACACTGCAGTTATTCATTTCCCTCCTGTCATGCAGAAATCAAAGAAGTTTTTGCAGCTGGTTGCAGATAGAAGTAAAAGACTGTAATTGCAAGCCAGGAGGTGGTGTGCTGGTGGAGGTGAACACATTGGTCTTTAGTATGTAATCTTGTGGCTTCAGTTCCTGTCATGTCCATTTACAGATATTGGAAAAACCACTTGTCTCATTTACTTCCTGATTGTTTAGTGATATATGAGAGGATGGGGTTGAGCATTGTCTCAGTTAGCTTTATAAGCCTAGCACGGCTTTCTTTTACACTACATACTCTATTTCAACCTTTTAAAGTCATGCTTCTGCAAATATGTAGAAATATTGAATTGCATGAAGAGGAGGGGGTCCTGTAGGTTCCTGCTCCTGTAGGTCTGTCATTGACCTCCCCTCAGACATAAAAAAAGCTTCCTGCTCAGAATATAGAATTGTATGGATTCTCCTGCTACCTTAACAAGCGGATTTGCATAAATTCTATTACCTCTGAGAAGCAGCTGGTGACTCGCGAACAAAAGGAGATAATTACTTTATTCTAATGGAGCTTTAGCTTACAGAAAAGATCTGGGACATCGGATATGCTATTTTGTATTTTTTTAAATAAGATTTTGCGAGAAGAAAAGTCTCGTGTGTCTAAAAAGGCTGCAAAAAAAATCCACCTTTAGTACATTCCAGGCAGATTTATTTCCGTTGATCCTACATAAGACAACACATTGGCTATGTCTTTATAGTTTTATTCAATGAACAGACCAGAGCTCTTTAAATTATTTTATTTTACACCCCTTGAAAAAGTTAAATCTTTGAGGTTTCAGTTATCCTCATGAATAATAAAAGAAGGGGTATGAAAAGAAAAAAAAAAATTAATATGAAAATATGCAGAGGAAAAAAGAACACGCAGATCTAGTTTAGACACCAAGAACTGATGAATAAGGATTTTGTGATAATATAAGGGCTAACAATATCTTTTGGGAATGACTTTCATAATTACCATCAGCATAGTGAATACAAAATTTTAATATATATTGGAAAGGACTAATGAGTGTGTATGCAATATGGGGTAGATCCAGAACTACGTTTGCCGTATGTTTACTCGCGTAGCGTATTTACGCGTGCATACCTTCTATACACTCGCCTTGTCACACCTCTTGAATGTACGTATTTTGTCAAGATACGCTTTTCAAACCCTACCTTAACCTTTGGCAACGTAACCGCAGTGATCCGCACACGTACGTATGGGCAACACGTATTTACGCAGCTAAGCACGCCCATACTGTACACTTTAAATACAAACCCCCGCCTACTTAATGTATTTCAGACGTATTTTGGACTCACATAAAATTGGCACGCCCACACGTACGTATTTACGTGACACATATGTGAATGGCCCATACGTTCACAATTACGCTACGTTACTGAGCGTATTTTCTATGGTGCGCATGCGCAGACTTTTTCACGATTTTACGTCTCCACCACGTGTAAATTCGCTCGTAAGCGTTGTTCTGGATCAGGCCCTATGTTTTTAAAGAGATAAACATCAGCTGTTTGTGATTTTATTATTATTATTATTGTTATTATTATTATTGTCTTTTATTTCTAAGATGCCACGAGGTATCCACAGTGCCATACAGAATACAACAACATACAGTACAGAAGACATACAGGGCAGGAATGAATAGCATAGAACATTGTAAAATATAAATATAGAAATATCACAAAAAATACAATTAAGTGAAGTGAGTATAGACAGCAAGGCAGAAAACTAGGTATCAAGCTTGACAGATCAGAATTGCACAGATCAGGGGGAGCAGATAGAGCAGATAGAGCAGATAGAGCGCGGTGAGAAGTTGGGAGGGATGGGGTAAGGGGTAGCAGAGGGGGACAAGAGTGTACGGAGTGAGGGGGGAGTGGTGGTGGAGGGGACAACACTAGGATGGAGGGCCCTGCTCACGTGAGCTAACACACTATGTAGGAGGGATGAACTTGAGAAGACATGAGGAGGGTGAAGTGAATGGATTGCTGGTGCGAGTGGAGGAGAGGGGAAAGGAAGGAAAAGAAGGGATAGATGTAGGATGCAGTGAGGATGTTAAGTGGCAGAGGGATAGATAGCCTGTACAGGTGCATTTTAAGTGAGCGCTTGAAGACCTGCAATGTGTGGAAGAGCCTGACTGGAGAAGGGAGGACATTCCAGGGCAGAGGTGCAGAATGGGAGAAGTCCCGGTCAAGGGCATGAAATGTGGTGATCAGTTGTGAAAAAAACTATAAAACCAGCAGACAAAGGAGGTGGGATTGTCCTAATGGATACCACAACTACAACACAGAAGCACTCAGATTAATAAGTGACACAGACACCTACACCTTCTTTCAAATCAGAACTCACATCATTACTCAAAAAGGGTTTTGAAACAGGAATACTCACCCACAAAGAATTTGATCATCTCAATGTCACTCACCCCAAAATCCCAGTTTTTTACTTCTTACCGAAGATTCACAAAGACAATAAAAATCCCCCAGGCAGACCAATTATTTCCTGTATAAACTCACTAACAGCAAATTTGTCAGAATACATTGACCACTTCCTTCAGAAATACGTAATAGCACAACCTTCTTACCTTAGAGACACTACACAAATCTTACAGACATAAATTGGGACGACCACATGTGGCTTGTAACTAACAACGTAACATTCTTATACATGGTTATAGATCACGAACAAGGCCTCAATAGCATCAGGTACTTCCTAGACAAAGACCCACAACTGGACCCCAAGCAAGCAGATTTCATCTTATAAAGCATTCATTTTATCTTAAAGCACAATTACTTCTGGTTTGGGGAGGAGTTCTTCCTGAAGTGCCAGGGGACAGCGATGGGGACATGTTTTGCGCCAAGCTATGCCAACCTGTTCATGAGCTGGTGGGAGGACAAAGCCATCTGGTCCCCGGAACAGGTTGGCAGCCCCCTCGTCCTCTGGCACCTCAACATTGATGACATCATCTTCATATGGAGGGGCTCCGAACCACTCCTCAAAGAATTCATCACAGACCTAGAACAGAATACAAATAACCTGAAATTCACCACCAAATTTAGCAAGGACAGGGTTGAATTCCTAGACCTTGAAATCTATATCCAAGACAACCATATTGTGACAGCAACCTATTAGAAACAATTAGACGTCAACAACTTAATTCTCTCATCCAGTAATCACCATCCCACCTGGCTCAGTAACATACCTGTGGGCCAATTCAAACGCCTAAGACGAAATTGAACACATCTGGTGAAATTTAGGGAACAAAGTACGCACTTAGCACAACAATTTAGAGAGAAGGGCTACAGTGACAAAACCATTGATGACGCACTAACTACAGTCACAAATACGGACAGGAGCAGTCTTCTGGAATACCGTAACAAACAAACAAGCACGCAGGGCACACAACCTGAAAAGATCTTCTTCATAACCCAGTACAACAATAAAGCTAGGGAGATCAGGAACATTATACAAAAACACTGGCAGATACTCCGGCAAGATAAGACACTTTCCAATCACTTAGGACCTAAACCTGAAATCATTTTCAAAAAAGCCCCAAATTTACACCAACAACTGGTCAAAAACCACATTAAGAAATCCCCCCTAACAACATGGCTTACCCCCCAAAAGGGCTTTTTCCACTGCAACCAATGTACAGGGTGCAAAACAGGCTCATACCACAGCACCAAACCGGTCACTCACTTCACCTCCAATGTCACTAACCAGGAACATAAAATACAATCGACCATTATATGCTACTCAAAATACGTAGTCTATCTCCTATCCTGCCCCTGCAAACTACAGTACGTAGGCAGAACTACAAGATCATTAAAAGAAAGGATAGGAGAACACATAAGAAACATTCGTAAAGGATATCAAGCACACAGCATTTCAGATCACTTTCAGAAACACCACAACCAGGACCCCACTTGTCTCAACTTTATGGGAATCGAATTAGTAGGAAAAAACTGGAGAGGTAGTGATAGACCTAAACGCATAAACAAAACTGAACTGAAATGGATCTTCCAATTGAAGACCTCTCAACCGCATGGCCTGAACATTGATACCGATCAAATGCCCATCCTGACCTGAACCCCATATCACCCTTCACCTTAATAGATCCATTTATTTATTTATTTGTTCCACCATGTATACATCATCATGCCCATTATCATCGCCTCCAGCCCTCTAGTGGCCCTCTAGTGACTATTTACTTAATTGCATGCCATGTACTTGGGTACCCATTCTTAATATCCTGGTGGGTTATCCATAGCTCCCTAGTGGCCACAAAGATACTGCCTTCCCACATAAACTCTAGGTTCTCCCGCCCCCCGGCCACACACACCCCCTTGACCCAACCCCGCTACTCCTGAGGCCATACATACCCCCCTCCTTTGAAGTACACTTTCACCCCCTGAGGAAGTCAATTTTAAATTGATGAAACACGTTGGAATCATTGGACACATTGTACTTGTTTTAATCTTTGTTGCACGCCAATAAATATATCACAACATTCCTGTTATCCGGTCAGCTTATTGGCCCCGTGCCTGGATCCGACCGTCCTCACAGAGGACTCTGCAAGACCCGGGGTTTCCCCTGGTATTACCAGGAAGTTGCGGTGACCTCAGGCCACCTCCTCTGGATCCACATCATCATAAGGAGCCCCCTGCAGTCAGCCGGTGCCTAATCCAGCACAGACGCTTCCTGCACTGAAGTCTCGCGATCTTCCCGTCTGAAACCAAGACACATGTCGGGTGAGTGAAATCCTCTCCCTCCCTCCCACTGCTTTACCGTGGTAATTGCGCTAAGCGCATTGTTCTTCTCTCCTCCTCTGATACCTGTCGCATTGGCTCCGGGACACACCAGCTTCATCCTGCTGCCTCCTGCACACACGTCCCACGTTCTTGCCACATAACATGACACACGCCAGGTGAGTGGATTCTCTCCCCACCTCTCGCCGTTCTACCTTGGTAATCGCACTAGGCGCCACTTTTCTTCTCTGCTTCCTCCTCTGGCACCTGATTCACCTGTCCCGAGACACCCCAGCTCCATCCATCGGTAGACTGCGCATCACAGAGGACAGCCACACCGGAGACCCTTACATATGTGCCTACGACCAAGACACCAGAGAGGTGAGTGCATATACATCTCTGTGGTATCAGCTAACGATAATGCACTAGCTGTGCCTGCTTTGTGTGTGTTTTTATCTCTCTCCTCCACACCATCTCCAAGCACACCAGGCGAAGTTTCCTGTGAAGGATCCTCTACCGACTCATTGTGACTTTTTGTGTTTGAACTTACATCTGGTCAATACACCCTCTCCCTGTATCCATATCCATATATTACCACATACACGCACCACCTTAAGAGTAGCACTGGTTCCAACCAGCTTTAACCCCCCCGTAGAAATATTGAACGTATGAGGTGCGATTGGCGCACCTTTAGGCAGGTACAGTAGCATCTTAACATCCCAAACCGACCTATCCGAGCACCATCCACCCCACTTTTTGCAGTTGTGAGGTTAGACAGCAGTGGTTAGCAGAACGAAGAGGGCAGGAAGGAGTTGCATGGAGATGAGGGAGGAGAGATAGGGAGCAGTAGATGAGGAAATGGTCTTGAAGGTTTTTCCACATGCAATAAATTATGTTATTTGAGTGAATATAGCACCGATTATATCCCAATATAGTAATTTATTTATTGAGAGGTGCCTTTCTCTCTTTTTTTCCCTGCTATTCAGTACAGAGACTAGACCAGCTAGAGACTACTAATGTACTATATGCACCCTCCCCTCCAGATGCTTTGTACCATTCATGTTTTCATGAAATTTCCATTGTGAATGTCCAACATATGAGTGTAACCTCATACTAATTTTATTGCATCTAAGGGCCTGATCCAGAACTATGCCGCCCACCGTAGATATGGCGGGTGGCTGCGTAAGATCGGCATTTCTGCCGATCTGCGCATGCTGCCCGGCGTAATCCATTTTTCTGGGTGCCCTGGATCTGGGTCCGTAACTACAGCGTACTTACGGACAAAGGGGCGGGCAGCTCTGTAACTACAATATAGTTATGGAAGCTAGGCGGGGGAACGTAGGGAAATAAGGAAGGGAGGGCTGGGTTAGGATATTATGATCTTGTGGCCAGTGTAATTACATACTGTTACGCCAGCTGAAGTTAGGGTAGCCTTCAGCCAGCGTAACAGTGTGTAATTACGCTGACCACAGGGGGAGTGTCAGGGGAAGTGTATGCTGATATGCTGTGCGTTAGCACGCATATTGCCCAGGCGTAACTTTAAGTTCTTATTTTTAGAACTTTCTTAAGTGTGAATCAGGTCCTAAGTGTTTATTGCACCATCGAAAGGTGTTTATCTCTTTCCTTCTGGGTACTCGGTTTGGAGGAGAGATAATCTGTTCTGTGCACACCCAACACCCATAGAGGAGACACTGTGGTTGCCAGGCATCAACAGATGCAGAGGACACGGAGGAGGACAATACCGCAGAACAGACAGAGCAGAAGGAAGCATAGAGACACCGGAAGCTGCCGCCACATGGCATACACAAATTTACACCACCGCTTACCACCGGGGCAAGGTACTTTTATTACTTTTATTTGAACTGGGAGCGTTCTATTATCATCCACTGATCCCTTGCCCTGGTTTGCAACTCAGTGGATATCGAGCAACGTGGAGTGCAGTGTTTTTTTCCTCCTATCTGGTACACATTGTGGATGATCAGCTGCTGGCTTTCAGTTTGCAACATATGACTGTGACTTTATAAGGGATTTCCCTGCATACTGCTGGTCTTTTGACATTATAGACGCTTTGTTTATGGTGCTAGATATGTTTTTTTATCTGGCACCATAGCTTGTTCTGGTTTGATTTCTCCCAGCAAACTGTTATACATTCCTCTACTGTTATTGAATATCTGAAGCGCTTATACGGGTTTCTACCCTTTCTGTTTCTGACTTGGAAACCCAAATTTACATTTACCTGGGGGCTTAGCACATTAAATCCACATTAATGTTTTAGCACCACACACCTCTAATATATTTAATGTGCCACCACACGTTTTTAAAGGTCAAATCAGCACAGTTACAACCCTCCTAATGGAAACTATCACACCGTGAGTATATTTCTACAATCCCCATGGATTAAAAACTTCCAGTTCTAGCCGGATGTTCCGCGGGAAGTATCACGAGACTTTCATGGGCACAGCACAGGGAAGCGGTTTTACCAAGGCCTCCTGTGCAGCGCCGGAGCGAACACAAAGCTCCAGCAGGGACACCAGGGTTAGGAGGTCACCGGAGGACAAGCAGAAAGGAGTGCCTTTAAAGCGCAAGCAACAGGGCGCCGATAGTGCCGCAAAGTGGGCAGAGCTTAGGTCCAGGGCCTAGGGAGGCTATTAGAAGGCACAACGCAGCGATGGAGAGGGAGGAGAGGTTTTCTGAGGTGGATTCCCAAGCTGAGAAGGGGGTCTCATGTATTGGAGCTTGAGGCTTCCCTATAATGGCAATCTGTATTTGGGAGAGCTTCCCCAGCATCCTGCTGCGCATCTTCAGCTTCAGCATTGATGAGAAGTGCCTCATCTACAAAGTCAGCTAGTCCTGCCAATGTCCCTCCCTGTGTAACAAGACAGCCTGTTCCCGTGACGTTTCCGGCAGGCTCACAGTGGATGTTCTCTTCAGGTTTTTTCCTGTCCCAGGGGTGGCCTGCAGCAATAGGGGGAGGTACCATGCCCTTTCAAGTTGCGGTTAAGCCTATCATGGCTCCCCCACCTGGGAAAGTTACAGGGGCTCCCATGACTACGGTTGCAGTTTTTTCTTCAGGATCAGGGCAACCATCGGTTATTGCTTCTGGAGCAATTCAGGGAGCTTCAATAAGCAGAAAAGAAATAAGCTGGGTCAGTAGGCTCTGCGTTTGTCTAATTTATCTTTTATTCCAGAAAACTTAACTTCCTGCATTAGTAGTGATGCTGTGAGATTGGTGCAGGAGGGTTATGAGACACAAGGAATATCTGGTGCTCCACCAGGACCCATTACGCATGGTGATGTCTGCAGGATTGGTGAGTTGGTGTCAGAAGCAGCTAATTCCCCTTCAGTTTCCTTAGTGGATTCCTCGGAATCATGGATTAGGCCCAGTAAAGTCATGAAGCTGCTGCAAAAGTCGGCTATGGGGAGGGGGAGCGAAAGGAAAAAGTAAACTGTCAGGAACATGGGGAAGTAAAAAAGTTGCACATAGGATTCCTGCAATGGTGTGTGAAAACACAGCCATATTATGGGACGTCAGGGCTTCCGTTATGGATAGGGTCAGAAAAAGGAAAATATGTGAATATCTTTGCCATAACTAAGGATGCCAAGATAGGACTGGCTGTGGCTATGGCTAAAGGGGGCATTGGGAAAGGGGCTTACAAGTCCTTCCCAAAGTGGTTAGCGAGTTTCTGTTTTTTCACAGCATGTTACCTGGAGACTAGACAAGAGGAGTATCAGGCCATTTGGTGCTACCTACAACTTATTCAGGAACTGAAGAGTTCATTTGGAGGGACAGCTTGGAGCTAGGAAAATGAGGATGGGCTTAAGTGTATTGAATTCAAGATAAAGGATCTCGAAGTGTGGCTATCTCCAACCAGGGCTCCGGATAGCGGAACCGCAATCCTTTCGGAAGCCCACAGGGCAGGCAAAGGGACCTGGTCAATTCCTCAGTAAGGGAAAATGCTTTGCATTTAACAATATGCGATGCACTAGTAGGTCAGGCTGCAGGTACAAGCACAATTGCTTGCGATGTGGAGCGGCTCACCCCTCAAAAGAGTGCAATACCTAGCTCATAGGGGGCGGATGGGGTCAGTCGGAGCCAGAGGTGCTGCCCATGGCCAAGTCCCCCGTTAAAGTATCGGCTATGCTGGCTTGGTTGAGCGTCTACCCCTTAAGGGTAATCTAATCTTAAATCGGCCAAATAGTTCCCTGGGGTCTTAGAGCAAACAGTTATGGATGAGGTTAGGAGGATTGCTGGCCCTTTCCTTGTCCCCTTATTAATGTCCTGGTTATTTCACCTGTTGGCATAGTACCTAAGAAGGCACCAGGCCTGCCTGATCCAACATTTATCTTGCTGATGATAAAACCGAGGAGCCCACATCATGTTTGGTATATTTGGGTATCGAAATCGATACTACTGAGGGGACCTGCAGGTTACCCCAGGACAAAGTATGTCACATGCACGGGGTCTTGATAGATCTTTACAGTCGGCGGAAGGCCACTGTGAAAAAAATTCAGTCTTTTGAACTTTTCTCGGAAGGTTATTCCCATGGGTAGAGTGTTTTGCCGCAGGTTAGAGCGGGCAATGGCCGGGGGGTTGAATTGTCCAACCATTTTGTCATATTATCCAGAGAAATACATGATGATATGGCAGCCTGGTGCTCATTTCTTAATAATTTCAATGCAGTCCGCATTTGGCAGGTACCAATAGCATTGAATCTAGAAATTCAGCTATATATTGACGTGGTGGAATCGGTAGGTTCTGGTGCTTATTATCAGGGGCAATGGTGCGCAGAGCGATGGCCAAGGGAATGGAGTCAGACGGGACTCACCACAAATTTGTTGGTTTTGGAGTTGTTCGCCATAATTGTCACTGTGGAGCTATGGGCGGCGGAGCTACAGAATCGGAACATCTTGTCGTGGTGCAACAATTTGGGAGTGGTGCAGGCTATCAATGTGCAGTGAGCTTCAACTCCTCCGGCAATTTGTTTAATAAGTTTTCTTGTCCAACGCTGTTTGCAGCTCAACATTAATTTTAAGGCTAAGCACTTTCCCGGGGTAGGGAACACTAGAGCTGATGCTCTAAATCTGTTACATGCCGTCAAAATGGCTTTTAAACTTACCCGCTCATTGCGCCTCCTTGCTCTGCTTTATGCCGTCGGAACGGCACTTATACTCACCCGCATCATGGCGCCTCTGTTCTCTGCCTCACGCCGTCAGAATGGCATGCATTCGCTTCCCTCTCAGTTCACCCTGCTCCTGCGTTGCGCCGGCCATCTTCTTACTCACATACCATCATGGGGGTGTGACGGTATGCAAATTAGCCATGTGCTGTGGCTGCAACCGGGCAGGAGGGCGCTGTCTCTCTCTGCCTGGGGACAACACCTATGGGCTCTCTGCATTCTGTTTTATCCAATGGGTAGTTAGGAGCCTCCATTTAAGCGCCTTCAGCTCTCTCTCCCTCGCCGGTTATAGCTCCAACTAGTCTGTCTGTGCCTGCTGTTTCTCTTTTTCTTCATCTCCTTGCTTCTCTGCCTTGCTTCTGTTTTAATTGATTCCTGTGCTTTTGCCTTCCCTGGTTGCCGCTTGTATTTACCTCTGTGGTTTAATAGTGT
The DNA here is from genome assembly GCA_011038615.1 of Limnodynastes dumerilii. Taxonomy (NCBI): domain Eukaryota; kingdom Metazoa; phylum Chordata; class Amphibia; order Anura; family Limnodynastidae; genus Limnodynastes; species Limnodynastes dumerilii. The sequence goes on from WWET01002552.1 coordinate 218,378, forward strand.
GTGAGCTTGCTGTGTAATTGCCCTAGTCTGTCTTGTCTGTCAGTGTTTGTTAACGGCTTGCCACCTCCCTGTGCCTTCTGTGTTCTCCTGTCTCACCCTCCTGGGTGCTGTGTTCTCACCTTTCTTTTCCCTTGTCCCTGTCGCTGGTAGCTGCAGTAGTCCTTCTGTCGATATCGACATATTGCTGCCAGGGGCCGCAGCCCAGACTATCCAGGGGTCTGAAGCCCAGACTATTACCACCTTCAGGGGCTCTAGTGAACACCTGACTCCTGGATAAACTCCGCGCCCTGGTTAGTGGTATTAGTCGTAACAATATCGTTTTGACTGGTCGATGTTTAGGTTGCTGGCGCCACAGACTCAGCCGGCCGGTTTGTCATGTCCTTTTCATCTCTGGCAGATCTTGAAGCCGTGAAATAATGAAAAATATGGGAAGATCTTAAATGAAGTGCGTCCTAATAACCGCTGCTGCAGCGAAGTGAAAAAAGGAGGAAAACCACCTACCTCCCTACACACCTATTTACAAAAAATAGAATGTAAATGTACAATCAAAAATCACTTCTCAGCCGTGCTGTGGTAATCTAAATACAACTTATAGTCGCACCAAAAAAACCTTTGTTCTTATAAGTCTTTATATCAATAGTCTTTCTTCTTCAAATTCTTCCACATAAATTCACATATGGAGGAAGACAAAACAAGAGAGTATTCATAGCGCAACACTGCAACACCTTTGTGAAAGAATATTTCTGGTAAGTATTCCACTCACTTTTTGATAACTTGATTGAAAGCGTTGTATAAAACAACTTTTACACTCTCTTCTCCCTTTCAAGGATCCTTCTATGCGCCGTTCTCCAATGTTGTGTAAACTCAAAGAGATAAAAAAACGTATCATGTGCAGACTATTTTTTCTTATTCACCGATCCTCAAATCTTATGTACTCACATTAAACAATGCTTGTATCAATAGCCTTAGACATACTCCTTATTCTCATTCACTGGTGAGGGTTCCAGGCTCCATACCCAAAAGAAAGAATAACAGCCCCAATTGTGCAGAGATTACAAATATTTATAGGACATACATCCATATACACTCACATAATTTATTTCTTGGTTGTATGTGAATAGTGAAATCACTTCCAAGGAAGGCTGTCCCTTCTCTATGAGTGTCCGGATTCAGCCTCACAGTGAGATCCCCCGCTCCATTTGGATATGAAATAAAGAAATCAACAGACGATGGTGCAGTAATTCAAAACAATCTATTTCCTGTAATAGCAAACGTAAGCATGTGCACTCACATATTGCTCCTCTTGGGAGATTGTATTTCTTATATAGCCTTTTCCACCAATCCTCTTTGTCCCAGTTTGTACCAGGTATTCGCCTCCTATAACTTCTCCTCCTCCTTCCGTCGGATCCAACGTTAAAAAAACTTTGCCCACCTCATTATAAATGTTTTAATATAAAAAACAATAAAAAACCTTCAACACACAGGGTACATACACTTGTGTGATCGATACAAGTTCGAAATGGATCTTTACCAGCCTCCCCAGGACCCGGGTATCTCGGAGGTGCTTATGGTTAAAGTTCAACAAAAAGAAATCTTGTTTACCAGATCGCGTGATCGTCTCCCTGCTGTCTTCGGTTCCACCACCTACGCGTTTCAACAATTGAATGTCTTTATCAAGGTGTCTACTTATATTGTTGTTGGTTATACACACAACACAGTAAGTTTGGTGATATAATACCTGGAGTAAGGTTCATGAATAGAAGAATAAGAATGAATTAATTCCGTTGTTATGCAAATCCATCCAAACAATGTGGCGTTATTTATACAACCTACACAGATGGGATCTATCAGCCAATCAGGAGCCCCCAGAATCTTCATTCTCCCCCACCTTATTGATATAAACCAGACATATTCCTCTCCTATCAGTCACTTTCTCTACACCCAGAGATTCAGACTGACTGCTTTACTGCAGAACATATTGGAGTTTGTGAAGAAATTTCAAGACATATAAACAAGACTTTAAATTCTATTTTCGAGACTAGATAAGCTATCATTACATGATATTTACCAATTTCTTAGGCTTGGTGACTACACTTCTTACTATCTCGTTTTTTAAAATTCTGGCCCTTCTATAAATAAACCTGGGTTTATCTCCTATCACCCCATCCAATTCTTTATCATTTGTTAATAGTCCCCAATGACTTTTTACTATTCTTTCCATTTCTTTATAATTTTTGTGGAACTGAGTCATGAATGCTACCTTTCTTTCCTTTATACCATCCTTATTTTCTTTCTTTTTTTCTTTCAACAAATTACTTCTATTCTTCCTTTTTGCTCTTGCCATTGCTTCCTCGATTTTTTGGGGATCATAACCTTTCCTTTCAAAGCGTTCTTTTAATTCTTTTCCCTGAGTCAGAAAGCTCTCCTTATCCGTGCAGTTCCTTCTAATCCTAATGAACTGGCTGAATGGTACTGAGTCCAGCCAGTTCGGGTGATGACAGCTCTCTCGAGGGATGAAGGCATTTGCATCTGTGGGTTTTCTAAACCCTTTAGTTTTCAATTTGTTCCCTTCCTTCCAAATTACTTAATCTAAGAAGTCAATCTCTTTTTCTTCAACTCTAAAGTTCAGGTGTATATTCAACCTATTGGAGTTTAAATACTGGCAATATTCATCCAGACTTTCTCTGGAACCATCCCACACCATCAAGACATCGACGATGTACCATTTGTACATCTTCAGATGCTTTCTAGCTAGGGGGTGATTTTCGACGAATTGCTTCTCCCACCACGCCATAAAAAGGTTGGCGTAGCAGGGGGCAAATTTCGTCCCCATGGCTGTTCCATTTTTCTGGAGGAAGAATTAGTCATTGTACCAGAAAAAATTATTCTCCAGTATAATTCTGATCCCTTCTAAAATAAACCTCTTTTTTCCTTCCTCCAAGGTACTTTTCTCTAATGCCCATTTGACCGCTTCAATACCTGCGTCGTGCTTAATTATCGTATATAACGAACTCACGTCCGCGGTAATGATAAAAGTAATTTCCTCCGAAAAACTCCCCAAATGTCGTATCAGATGTCCCGTATCTTTCAGATAAGCTTTAATATTCACCATCAGAGGTTGTAACAGCGAATCTATCATTTCTGATAGATTCGCTGTAATGGAATTCACTCCCGATACTATCGGTCTTCCCGGAGGATCAATCAGGGATTTATGGACCTTTGGCAGTACATAAAAAACCGGAATATCGGGATTCTCATTTATCAAAAAGTCTTTTTCTTTCATTGAAATAATATTACTGGAATGGAACTGTATTACCCACTCCTTCAGTTGTGACATAATTCTCTTACTCGGATCTCCCTTTAACTTTAAATAGGTATTCAGATCTTCTAATTGTCTTCTGCATTCTTTGTCATATGCGTTCTTATCTAATATGACTATACTTCCTCCTTTATCTGAGGCTCTTATAACTATGTCCTCATTTTGTTTTAATGATTTCAAAGCCTTCCTTTCCTCTCTATTTAAGTTGTTTTTCTTAATCCGACTGCAATCTATTTTTTCCAAATCTTTCTTAACTAATTCCATGAAGGCACTAATCCAAGGGCCTTTCAGATGTTGGGGAAAGAATGTAGATTTTTTTTCGGAATTCCTTTCTCTCTGTATCAATCCCTTTCTCATCCTTCTTAAAGAACTTCTTTAGAGTCAGTCCTCTTACAAATCTCTGGAGTCCTAAATACATGTCAAACTTATCACCCCTACTAGTGGGGGCAAATTTAAGACCCTTCCCCAACAAATTCTCTTCTGCTTTAGTTAAGGTATATTTACTTAAGTTAAAGATTTTTACCTGTTCCCTTCCTAGGTGTTGTTTAGAAGTTTTCATTTTTTTAAACCTATCAAGTCTTTTTATTTTTTTCCAGATTTTTCCCCCTCTTTTTCCTTTCTTTCCCCCCCCCTTTTTCCAAACTTTGGAAAGTGGGGGTTCCTCTATAAAAAATGGTCCCTCCGTTCTACCCGATAATCCTGGTCCTGTCTTAATCTCTCCCTCTCTCTTTCAATTCTTACTCTATCGCTTTCCCTTTCATCACCCCGTCTGGAAGGGTCCCCTTCTCCCCATCTCTCTCTCTTCCTCGCTGGTTCCTCCCTAAAATAATCATCTCGGTAATATCTCTCTCTTCTTACCCATTCTTCTCTATCCTGTGATGTATAATCCTGTCTATGACTTCTTCTATCTCTTGATCTACCTTCTCTTCTTCTTGGAGTCCTCCTCCTCCCATCATATGATCTACTCCTTGTGTGTCTATCTCTGGAAGATCTTCTAGTTCTCCTTGCTGATCTATCTCTACTCTCTCTTTGTTTACTTTTTGATCTTCCTCTTCTTGATCTCTCTTCCTCATATTTTTCTCTACCTTCCTTATTTCTGCTCTTATCTTCTTTTTGGGGGCCCTTCCGATCCCTAGATCTTCTTTGACTGGGATCTCGTTGTCGTATGGGGTCGGGATTCCTACCTCTTTCTTTTATAGTATTACTGGTTCCCGCCTCTTGTCTATCTGTCCCATTTTGGCTATGTCTATTTCTATTCCCCTCATTTGTCCCCTTCTCCTTATCTTGCTCACTCTTATTTAATTCTTCTTTCTTATTCGCCAACCTGAAGCCGGTCATTGGCTAACAGCTCCCTGGCTCCGGCGACTCTGTGAGTTTACAAGCAAGCTTGGGCCAAGTTAGTTCAGTAAGAGGTGGGCAAACAACAGGGAAGAAAATCTGACACATAAACGTTATTACATTGGTTGTGGCAGTAATATAAGAGAGGCAGGTCCAAAGCCATGATGGCGGCATATTTGGCAGGAATCTTACATGTTTCACTAGTTAAAAGGGGTGACGATTTTACCAAAAGCGCCATGGTAAGAAAGTTTAAAAGAAGACAAAATGCACGTTGGCCTATCTCTGACTTTTATTTTAAAGTGGCTTGTAAGTGGCTGGTGGCTTATCATATATCTGCAAATGTATGTAACAAATTCTCTGACTTATTTTAAAGATAGAAAGTTATGGTTTTTTGCTGGTTAGTTGCAAGTGCTTTTTTGTATTTGTGTAAATTCCCCATACCTTACAGCACCTACCTTGTTATCCTCCCCCCCTTTTTTCCCTTGGGTCTCTTCCTACCCAATGACTTTCTCTCTAACTTTCGGGGCAGCTTAAGGTTAATGTGCGCAGGGTTATTGACTCACTTACTGCAAGTTAAGCTTTAAGGGGGGGCCACTACTTGGACAAATAGGGCAACCATTGGTTGGAAAGTTTATTGGTTTGGCTTTGCGTAATTCGGTACACAGAAAGGTGGATTTAGAATCCCTCACCAGGATAGCACTTTGCATTTATTTAGGTGTGATGGGTTTCACCTGTGTGTTGAGTTAAGCGCTGAACCCTCCATCTGCTATTTGGGCCACCTATACACAGCTGGATGACCAATCATTAGTAATCAATTCTTTTTTTTTTCACCACCCCTGTAGTTTGCAAATGTCAAAACCTTACCGAAAAGCAGGGGAGGAGGAGGAGCGGGAGAGCGGGGATTCAGAGCCCTTTGCTCCAAAGAAAACTAAGAGTGGATGCAATGTATGCTTTAACTATGATGAAGACTGTGCCTTGGTGGAAGCCATTATTCCTATATATGAGGAGATCTTGGTTGACAAGGTGGTGAAGACACCTTTCACCCGGTAAAGGAAGCTATGGGGCAAAGTGGTGGATACCGTCAACACAGTGGGCCCTTATAAGTGTAGAGAGGCAAACTGTCGCAAACGGTTTTCCAACACAAACCGGAGACTGAAGGATAAGCTGGGGGTGAAGAGAAAGGCTGCTGCCCGCACTGGTGGTGGACCTCCACTGCTAATTTCTTATACATCATGGGCTGGATCCAGACTTAAAAAGGAGCTTGAAATTAAGGGAGAAAAGTTACTCCTGGTCTAAACCAGGTTGATTGCAGGGGAGTCATATTTCACCTGTTGCAAACAGAATTAGAGTTTAGAGGTGATGTTTCCTATCCCAAGTCTAAATAACAGTGTATTCAGACACCTCTCCTTCCAGTTCTCCTCCAGGCATTCAATGCAGTCTCAGATTCTTCTCCCTTCTCCAACCAATCGCTCAAGGCACACAGCTCCCTAATTCCCAAGGAGGGTAAGGACCCTGCCAGGTGTGAAAGCTATCGGTCCATATATTTACTGAACATAGACTTGAAGCTATTCGCCAAACTTATCGCCAACAGACTGCAGGGTTTCTTACCAGAAATTATCCATAGTGATCAAGTTGGCTTTGTCCTGGGCCGTGAGGCCAGGGACAACACGACCAAAGCTATTAGTCTAACTTACTATGCCCGCTCTAGCGGAGTGCCCCTCGTGTTATTGTCGAAGGATGCCAAAAAGGCGTTCAATCGGGTATCATGGAACTTTATGTATGGAGTGCTGGAACGCCTGGGTCTGGGTCCTCCCTTTCTTGAGAAAATAATGGTGCTATACCAATCCCCTTCAGCGAAGCTCCGTATCAACAGTACCCTTTCTGACACAGTCCATATCATGAATGGCACGAGGCAGGGGTGCCCGCTTTCTCCCCTAGTTTTCGTGCTCTGCATCGAAGCCCTAGCCCGCACTGTTCGTGCAAACTCTGAGATTAAGGGCATTAGGGTAGGTGAACAGGAGACTAAATTAGCACTGTTTGTCGACGACATGCTAACTTTTGCCACTGACCCACTGTCCACCCTCCCTGCTCCGATGAAAGAGTTTGCACAGTTTGGGGAACTATCCAATTTTAAAATTAACAGCTCTAAATCGCTTGCTCTGGGGATTCATATTGACGACGCCACTCGTTCAGCTATTGAACATCGGTTTCACTTTACTTGGAAGCCATCGCATATAAAATATCTGGGGGTGAACCTAACTAGCTCTTGCAATCAGCTTTACAACTTGAAGTTCCTTCCGTTGCTGACGGAGGTGCGAGCCGACTTGCAGTCCTGGGCCTCGAGGAAACTCTCATGGTTGGGGCGTCTGAATGTTATAAAAATGAACATTTTACCAAGATGCCTTTATTTATTTCAAACTCTCCCAATTGCTCTTCCCTCTTCCTTCTTTAAGTCAGCTCAATCCCTGCTGACAAATTTTCATATGGGGTGGCGGGAGGCCTAGATGTCGACGGGATGTCTTATTTTGCCCTATAAAATTGGGAGGTCTCCAAGCCCCTTGTCTCTCTACCTATCACACAGCGTCTCTCTTGCAGAGAGTTGTAGACTGGTCGGCTCGCCCCTCTACGAAGCAATGGGTGGTGCTGGAAGATCAATTTGTCTGGACACCGCTGCAGCTCCTCCCATGGCTTCGTTCTTTCCCCAAAGTAAAGCACCCAACCATAACTCCAACCCTGGCAGCCTGGAAAAATGTGAGAAGGAGGGAATCTTTCAGCTCACAATGCTCCCCCCTTACTCCGCTAACCTTTAATCCGGACTTTGTACCGGGTTTACAACCCAGATCTTTCTCTCAATGGACCGAACGGGGCCTCACTAGAGCTCATCATCTCCTACATAACAGTGCTGTACTCTCCTTCCCAGACATACAGTCCAAATTCTCCCTACCTCCAAACGAAATATGGGCGTACACACAACTACGCCACTTTCTTAACAACTCCCCCCATAGGGTCCACTATAAAAGAGTGCTAACACCCTTCGAGACCTTGGCCTCAACCATGCCCCCCCCAAGACATTTATATCCTCTATAAACTGCTTCTGGCAACCAAATTCTGAGGCCTACCCAGATATGTGGATGCCTGGCACCGGGATCTGACAGAACCCCATACAAAGGAGGAATGGAGCCGTATTTTCCAAACTACTCCGGTCTGTTCCCGCAGTCTCGCGGTCATAGAGACTCAACTTAAAATCCAGACTAGGTGGTATAGGACCCCTCAGTTTCTTCAGTCGTTTTTGCCCCAAGTACCTGCAGAATTCTGGTGGTGTAATCAGGCTCTGGGCACAATGGCACATATCTGGTTGGGCTGCTCTAAAATCTCCCAGTTCTGGGACAATATAATTCAGGTTACCCAGAAAGTCGTAGGTCATGAGGTTCCCACAGACCCTAAATTCTGGGTCCTGTCACTACCCCCTGGTCCCCCGTCTGCCTTTAAACACACCTTATTAATGCATATGGGAAAATAGAGCCCTAATCCCGGTCCATTGTCACTCTACAACAGTTCCCACCCTGGAGGAATGGTACAAATGACTCGAATTCTACCAGTCAATGGATGAAATTATCCTTTCGGCCACCGATAAATTTCAAGATTACCTGGCTATGTGGACTTCTTGGATATTTTATATGGACTCCTTACACTCCTCGGGGTCTCCAGATCCTGGCTAGTCCCTAAGTTCATAAAATGTAAATCTGCCGTGGCATCCCCCCCCACTGTCTTATCTACCGTTTCCCTTGTCTCTTCCTTC
>WWET01002553.1:3441-21124 GCA_011038615.1 Limnodynastes dumerilii
CCCATAAGGTTGTAGTGTGCACCATGAGTAAAGTCGGTAATAACATGATGACAAGTTGCTGTTTGCCAGCTTTTTGGGAAGGCTGCAGAACACAAATTAAATATCTAAATAAATTTTAAAATGCAGCTGCAAAAGAAACACGTTAACAGATAACATATGTATGGCTCAAGGGCAGAGCGGAGAAATGTATTAACTTAACAAGAAAAAAATACCCAATAATGAAAAAGTAACTTCTTAGTGACCTTTCATCAGGATGTTCTATGTTCAGGTTATCTGCTCCACCCGTAAACTATCCCTAACACAGTGTGTTACAAATATAATACTAATACAGCCTGAAGAATATGCCAGTTACTGGTATTAGCTACGGGATTCTAATAAGGAGAAAAAAAAAAATTCAACATGCCTTCATAGCTGTGGCCGACAGATAATATGCCGGCACAACAATGCCAGCAGAGGTCCCTGGATGGCATTCCTCTATTAGTCCTTAGCATGACACCTGTCTAATCGAATATTGTCATGCAGAAAATCCTGACACCAACTCTAAACCTAATTCCTAACTCTAATCCTAACCCTAATCTTAACCCTAACTCTAATCCTAACCCTAATCTTAACCCTAACTCTAATCCTGACCCTAATCTTAACCCTAACTCTAATCCTAACTCTAATCTTAACCCTAACTCTAATCCTGACCCTAATCATAACCCTAACTCTAATCCTAACCCTAATTCCCAACAGGTTGGGTTCGCAAATTTGTGAATGGCCCTAATGCGACAGGGCTGTTTCAAACAAGGATTCAGCGATGAAATACTGATAGCGAATCCTTATTCCCCGACAGAGAGAGAGGTGGGTGAAGAGTCCTAGTATGAATCCCCAGAATGGGTGAGTATTTCCCCAACCCCATCCCTTTTCCTAATCCTCACCCTAACACTCCCCTTTCCTTACCCTGATCCTCTCCTTTTCTTACCCTAACCCTCCCCTTTCATTACCCTAACCTTCCCCTTCTCTATACTTCCGCTTCTTTCGAGCCATATCCTTCCTGCAGCCTAACCCTAACCCTCCCCTTCTATGCTTTATCCCCTCCCCATAGCTTAACCCAACCCTCCCCTTTCTATGCTCCTTCCTCTCCCCGTAGCCTAACCCTAACAGTCCCTGAATACTATTACTAACCTGTCCGGTCCTCTTAGCAGTCGGGTCTCGAGCCGGGTCTGCCAGGAGCTATTGTCATAATGACTGGGTAAATTGCTGCAAAATAGATCTTTCGGTATACTTAGCCATTCATTAATAAATTGTTCTAAATGAATACATTTTTAAAATTGAGAAAGCCGACAATTAGGGCAAAGTAAATGTTGGATAGCCGGAACGGCAACTTCATGCCACTGGAAATGAAGAGGGTTAGACAAGTGTGTACCCAGCTTCAGATTATGCATTTGGCAAAACTGTAGTAACAGTTCTAGCCCCGACAAGCATAATGATTCCCTCGCGCATGCTGCTATTTTCCTGTGGATCTTTTATATATAACCCTAAAGCAACGATATCCTCGCCCACAAAGGTGGCGCTATGCAGATATATGAATGGGAATTGTTGCAGTGAAGATTATATGTCAGCAGAATACTGTAATTTTCTCCAGAGATTGGGACATCGATGATCTCAAAAATGAGCCTGATCCAAACATCAAAACCCGCTATGCCAAGGGCGTAATATTAGGGGGCGTAATTGCTATGGGGCCCTGTTGTTTCAAAATCTATTTCTAAAAGCAGCAGTGCGGACGGAAACCGGTGCTGTCATTTGCAGCGGGATGTCCTGGCAGCAGGACATGTAAGCGGCTCTTGTACAAGTGTTTTTCTTTATTTTGTCAAGCCAATGCCAACGAATTAAAAGCTTAGAAGACTGAGTCCCTGGAAGATCTCTTCCGAGGCTGGTAAGGTTTTTTTATGTATGTATTTTTATTTATTTTTCCTTTATTATATTCTATTAGGGACATTGGGCCAGATCCTGGGCTACGGATGTCAGGGGAATTACGCAATCTGCGTACGAAATTCCCCTGGCATGCGCACATCATAACTACACTGTCGTACCAGCCGGCATATGTAACGTTAGTTACATACGTTGGCCAGTACGTTAAAGGGGCTGGCCAGCAGTTTACGTTTGCCGTATTTCCGCCATATAGGTGGAGATAGGCATTTAAATTCGGTAGCGGGGCGGGGTAAGGCCCCTTACGACAAGGTCTGCAGACTTAACTCCGCAGCCTAAGTTGGAAATATTAAGGTAGGAATCCGGACACGTAAGATTTACTACCTTCAACGTGCGTTGGTCTGGATCCAGCCCATTAAGCTGTGCAGCGGGCCATGGATGTCAGGACATGTGGTTCCCCAAAGTGCCAGCATGCCATGGTATCCTTGGTCATGCTGGTGCTTGTAGCACTACAAGCACCAGCATGCCTCACAGTTGGGATATTTGGCTATGTTATTATTTATAGTGGTGGGGGACATCAGTTTAAAAAAAAAATTGAATAAACATTGAACACCTTTAAACATTTTATTAAACAAAAACAACCTAAGCCTGGTGATTTTACGGCTCCGACTGCCGTATTAACGAACTGTCCTCTTTTCAGCATGCTATTCAGAGTTGCATGGTTCTGTTTCTACAACTAAAAATCCACTATACGGTCCATAATGTTTTATTTGCAAATAGGCAATATAGGTTAGAACTTAATAGATTTAATGAAAGTAACTTGTTAAAGAGTGGAATTGGCCCATTGGATGAAAGGATCTCTTCTTTGATTTCCATAAAATATTAAATACATAGGTACCTTTTAATCAAAAGACACCATTAATGAGCACAAGAATATCTTATCTGCCCATTTTTCTTTAGAACAGCGAATTAAGTCCAGATGTTAGGACAAATCTAATAATGCTTTCCCGGTGTTTAATTAAGGCTGATCTATCTGATTAAGAATGCATTAATTAAATAAAGCTGACATAATGAGCTGCACTTGGTTACACTTGTTATAAATAAAAAAAACATCAGGAATATTTTAAAGGCCAGACTTGCTATACAATGGCAAGACGTGGGTTCTTGGATAAGCTCATGTTTGCTGCATAGTGACCTCATACACACCGCTTATTAGTGATAAAAAAAAATGAAAACATTCTTTCTCCAGATATTGCCTTTTGATTGGTTGAAAGACTTTATTTTTAAGCCAATCAGAATAAGTGGATAAACTACTGGCTACTGAACACCTCGTTTACATTTTCCCAGTTTTGCTTCTTATTGTAATGTGCAAAGTAAGGGTATTAATAACTAATAACTTATAACACAACTTAAATACACCAGTTTCTTTTTGCATGGTTTCCTTATAAGTTGTCATTCCAGGTAGGGCGACTGAATGAGATGAAAGGCAAATCAGATTGTGTTTACCATTACATAAAGCAATGAGAAAGGTAAGTCAGATGCTTGGTTGAGTAGTAATGTCACTTTTTAGGTCATTGGTATGGGCTCACCCATTTCCCCAAAAGCCTCTTCCCTTTTAAAGCGTTGCCAGTCCCCGGCTAGAAACTCTTCATTTCGAAATAGGGACATCCGAAAGTTCCTTTTCGGATGTCTCTATTTCGAATACTCACCAATTTCTTTATTTTTTTTTAGAATGGGTGAGTATGCCGATCAGCATACTCACCCATTCTGATTAGCAAATACCGCCGCCGCCGATATCCCTCCGCCGCTGCTATCCCTCCGCCGCTGCTATCGCCGGACCGAGGGAAAGGTGAGTACCCTCTCCAGGGTGCGGGGTAGAGAGGGTTAGGGTCAGGCTGCAGGGGAGGGAGGGTTAGGGTCAGGCTGCAGGGGAGGGAGGGTTAGGGTCAGGCTGTGGGAGATGGAGGGTTAGGGTCAGGCTGCAAGGAAGGGACAATTAGGGTCAGGCTGCAAGAGATGGTGGGTTAGGGTCAGGCTGCAAGTAATGGAGAGTTAGGGTCAGGCTGCAAGGAAGGGAGGGTTAGGGTTAGGCTGCCAGGAAGGGAGGGTTAGGGTTAGGGTAATGAGAGGGGAGGGTTAGAATTAGGGAATGGAGTGGGGGACTTTTTTTTACTAACATTTCTGAGCACCGAAAGTTTGGTGCTCCATGGATCGATTGCTATGCCTCATCGAGGCATTTGCAATCGAAATCCCAGCCAGTTCGAAACTGGGGGACCTAAGCGGGGACCCACACCCCTTTTAAAGTTCCACATTCACTGACCATTTCCTCCAATCATCACTAGGAAGAGCAGGGGTCCAGTGTTGAGAGTGGACATTTTCTTGAGGGGGTTTTAAATGAAATTTAATCTGGCCATACATTAGAGCAATTATTGTTCTGATCAACCAATTATTGGGGGATCAGACCAATTATGAGCCCGATGGAATGCCCAGTATTGACAGGAGGCCTGTGCAGCCAATCAGCTGCAAAGGCCTCCTGTCAATCTCTGCAGCCCCTCCTTCTTCAGCCAGGATCATCGGTCCCAGCATGCGAGAATTGCTCTAGTGTATAGCCAGCATTAGTATATTTTAAAAAAAATGTAAAAGCTCAAAATTCCATGTAAAATAAGAGCTTAAAAGTGTTTGTCTGAAGCTTTCCAGATAAATGATCTATGTCCATCCTTGTTCATCAATAAACTATTTCACAACATTAGTCAGATGATTCGAATCCTCTGAGGACCTTTTTTCCCCTTCTTTAAACTGCGACACATTTGAACCTAACCTGATACCTCTGCAGAAGCTGGCAGGAGTAATGTAACAGGTGTTTTTATCCTTAAAGAGAGAGTCCAAAATTTACGAAGAAATGATCAGAATTTATTTGGAAGGCAGTTTGTGTACTCTGTGTGTTTTAAGGGTTTGTAGGTCTTCAAACTATGTCCGCATTTCACAAACACCGATCTTCATATTCAAGTCAAGATCTGTAATGTTTAGCAGATGTCCTTAGGATGTTGCAGTTTTGTCATTGGTCTGAGCAAATCCTCACCCTACTATACAGCCAACTAATGTGATGACCCTCGTTTATAATTCAGTTCCGTAGAAACATTTGTGCTCTATCCGTCTTAGCATTCACACCGATTATTCCCATACAGCACATGAGATATTGTGATTGGCTAATGGAACAAGAGAATTTGTACTATGTACCCGCCAATATTTATTTTAGTTGTCAAATGTAATAGTTTTCAAATGATTATGGCCAAACATGACAAAACATTGACAAATATGAGATTGTATTATAGGACCTGATTCACACTTAAGAAGAAGCTGAATCTCTGTGTGTATTCTTAGGAACGGATAAACTGCACATGCCCGGAACCCAAAGTTACGCATGAGATCCAGATTTTATGTAGGGGAATACATTACACATGGACTTCCACACCATGCTTAGTGAGATAAGTAAGAAGAGGCAGAGCCAGTCCTCCGTAACAAGGGAGTTAAGAAGAGTGGGTGGGTGGATGAATTATGGGCGTGGTTTGCTAAGTATGCACATACTTAAGCAACTTAAACACAGACATATGCACAGAGAGTTAAGTTAACCCTATGGACATGGAAGTCTACTGAAATCCTTGCAACTTAGATGTGTATTTTTGCAAATCCGCATGCACTTATTTCATTCTTATCTGTGAATCCAGTTTCCAGCTGTGTGGTGGGATTCCATTGAAGAGGTTCCCTCTTTAATGTTGGTCCGTCTGCCTGATTATCTTCAACCTGCTCTACCTGCACAAATAGGACTTCCTTTCACTGACTGTTTGCTGGTCATTAGTAGTTGTTATCCTGAGTTCCTGGTGTGTGTATACTCTCTGATCTTCTGCCTGTTATCATATTGTGCTTTGCCTTCTGTCTGAATGTATTTATGCTCTTTGAGTCTTTGCTTTTGGTTGTCTTGTATTCTTGATTTGGCTGCTCTGTTATCTGGACTTCTGTTGGTATTCATGTACTCTTGTATTTTTGTATTCAGTTTACCTCTGTGGCCCAGCATCTAGTGTTTTGCATTACTGCTGCTTTGTGTTTAATGCTCCCTCTGATTCCTGTTTGTATATGTACTCTGTAGTGTTTATAGCCTGTAGTTTATTTAGTCTTGTTACCTATGTTATTGCATTCTTATTGCTGCTCTTAGTTCACTATTCACCTGTTATGGCTGAAGATGCTTGTTCTGCATTGTGTGTTCTGCATAGCACGAGTGACATTATGTCGTAATGGATGCAGTGCTTTTGGGACACAGAGCACAGTGCAGAGGTAGAAGCATTGGGTGGATCAGCAAAAAAGAAAGAAGACCGAAGTATGAAGAAAGCAGATAGAAATAAGAAGAAAGAAAAAAGAAGAAAGAAATTAGAAGAAAGAAAATTTAAGTTAGAAGATAGAAGGAGAGAAACGATAAGAAAGCAATTAAAAGAAGGAAGAAATTAAAAGAAATTAAATAGAAGGAAGAAGAAAGAAGATAGAAATTAGAAGAAAGAAAACAGAAGAAGATAGAAATTAGAAGATAGAAAACAGAAGTAAGAAGATTGAAGGTAAGACTGGTTTAAAATGATCCAATAAGCTGAAAAAAGGGCAGGGGTTACATCTGCTCCAAGTAACAAAAAAAACCCTGTGTACATATATTGAAGTAATCATTAAATTAAATTAATAATGAGCTATAATTAAATTAATTTCACCTAAAATCTATTTATTGTTATTATTTTTATTAGTGTTATTATTCACTTAATAATTTAAGGAAATTATCTATTATTTGGTACCTTTACCTTGTCATTTGAGACAAAATAATGAAGTATAACAACTATTTTCATTGTAATGAACAAGTCTTGCACTTGCATTTGCAAAGACTTGTGAAACATCAGCATCGTTTGTGTCATTTGCTTGGCACTTTGATGTGACTATCGGGTGCTTTTGTTGCAGGAGGCAGAGGATTAAATACCACTTTACAATAAAAGGGGCAGGGGTTACATCTGCTCCAAGTAACAAAAAAAACCCTGTGTACATATATTGAAGTAAGCATTAAATTAAATTAATAATGAGCTATAATTAAATTAATTTCACCTAAAATCTATCTATTTATTGTTATTATTTTTATTACTGTTATTATTCACTTAATAAGTTAAGGAATTTATCTATTATTTGGTACCTTTACCTTGTCATTTGAGACAAAATAATGAAATATAACAACTATTTTCATTGTAATGAACAAGTCTTACACTTGCATTTGCAAAGACTTGTGAAAGATCAGCATCGTTTGTGTCATTTGCTTGGCACTTTGATGTGACTATCGGGTGCTTTTGTTGCAGGAGGCAGAGGATTAAATACCACTTTACAATAGCATTAAAAGGGAAAACGACTTAAACAGGATTTGCCTTTATTAGAAGTCCTTATTGAACGCACCAATGGTGGATGCTTTATATTGGCTCCTACATTGGCCTTCTCTAATGGAGTCTCTAATCCGATGTTTAACAACAGATTTCTTTGCCCTTCAATCGTCAGAGGCTTGAAAGAAAGTAGCCGGTGACCCGTGACAAGATGGACTTGGGGAGGCTCTCTCAAGCTGAAGAATGAGAGCGGACACTTCTAAGGAGAGGGATGTACATTGGTTTCCTCTGTGAGTCATTTGAAAGAGAATGAGTAATTGTAAGAATAAACAAACACACTAATACTTTCATCATGCATAACACCATTAATGAATGTAATGGACCACATTAAGGGATTTCCTGGAACAGAAGAAACCTGATCTCTGAAACCTGAAACCAGACTCACGAAAAATGGCCATTTTCCGATCGCAAAACGACCACATTTAGGGGCTGGCTGGAACTTTAAGCCTGGTGGGGGCCAAATGCAAGCAAGTGTCCCTGTATGGTAAATCCCCCACACGCATACAAATAGAAAATAAATTAGGCCCCAAATAAAAAAAAAAAGGCAGGACTTACCCCTCTTGCAGTCCCGCGCCATCTGTTAAAATACTTCCATTAAGTGATTGGCTATCAGCTCTCTGATTGGTGGATGGCTCCAGCCATTCACCAGTCAGCATGCTGACAGCCCTTCACTGTCTGACAACCCTTCACTGTCTGACTATTGGCTGGGAGGTTGGTTGAGGATGGTGCCCGGGTGCTCTGGTTGAGAGTATTGGCCAGGGAGCATCTGTTCTTTGCCTGCCTCTCAGCAGGCAGTCCTATGCACGGAGCGTTTATCCGCTCCAAGGCCGGATTAAGGGCCATTTGGGCCTCGAGCTGAAAATGTCAGTCCCTCACACAATCCCTATGCACTGCAGTTGGAGGCCTAGAAATCTACAGTGTGTGTGGGGGGCCTATTTTCAGATGGAGGCCTGGAACTGTAGTCCCATTAGCCCCATTGTTAATCTGGCCCTGATCCACTTACTCCATGGAGGACGCATGAGAAATCTTAAGGCAGGGGGTCTTCTTGTGGAATTCCTTGCGAGCGATTTCGCACTTAATATGCTCCTCACTTTAAAGCCTTTAACGGAAACTCGTCTAGGATAGAGGTTGGGCGCTGCCGATGGCAAGAGTGAGGATTTATTCTGTCATCCAGTGAGCAAAAACTGTGTGGGAGACGTGAACATTTTACAATATAAATTGTTAAGGATAAAGTTGACATAAAGGCATTTTTAATCCAACAGATGTGATATTATGCACATTTCTTATATAACAATTACTCATATAAATTTAAAACACAAGCAAATGAAAAAAAAAATATGATTTATGGAAAGAAACCAACTTAATTTTTTATTGACGTATAGAACATCCCATCAGGGGAGGGTGGAGATTCTTATCATAGATTAGGACTTGCTGTATAATATAGATAAATTCTGCTTATGTTGTACTTAAGAAATGTATTAGAACAAAATAAAAATGATGAATGATTTTTTTTTTCCTTTTAGAAAAGATATTTGCAGTTTAACAAAACCAATTAGCAAAACCTTCATGTCGGTAATTAAATTGTTGTTACTTTAAATTGGGAAGCTTGTACTGGGCCCTAAATATTTTGCCTTAGTCTGAAATAGAGCTTGATGCTGCCATCTTGTGTTCAGTATCATGAAAGAAACCAACCATTCATTGGTTCAAATTCACAAATATACGTGAGCGGGGAAGAGACTTTTATTTGGGTTAATGGGCGAAAGCAGAATTTTTGGTGGAAGAGGATTAGCACTGTCTAATAAGATTCCATGTAAATGCTGGTCGTATGCACTATGATGGTAGAGTTATGTCAGTCTTGTACTGGGTGCATCCAGTGTCTGCAGGTCTCCCGTGTGTTACTGTGGGGGGTGTGTAACAGGTGGGGTCAGTCTTGTACTGGATGTATTCGTGTCTGCAGGTCTCCCCTGTGTTACTGTGGTGGGTGTGTAACAGGTGGGGTCAGTCTTGTACTGGGTGCATCCAGTGTCTGCAGGTCTCCCCTGTGTCACTGTGGTGGGTGTGTAACAGGTGGGGTCAGTCTTGTACTGGATGTATTCGTGTCTGCAGGTCTCCCCTGTGTTACTGTGGTGGGTGTGAAACAGGTGGGGTCAGTCTTGTACTGGGTGCATCCAGTGTCTGCAGGTCTCCCCTGTGTCACTGTGGTGGGTATGTAACAGGTGGGGTCAGTCTTGTACTGGGTGTATCAGTGTCTGCAGGTCTCCCCTGTGTTACTGTGATGGGTGTGTAACAGCTGGGGGAAAGTCTTATACTGGGTATTACCAGTGTCTGCAGGTCTCCTGTGTGTTACTGTGCTGGGAGTGTAACAGGTGTATGGAACCCACAGTTT
Source organism: Limnodynastes dumerilii (assembly GCA_011038615.1). Classification (NCBI taxonomy): domain Eukaryota; kingdom Metazoa; phylum Chordata; class Amphibia; order Anura; family Limnodynastidae; genus Limnodynastes; species Limnodynastes dumerilii. Next base: position 13,192 of record WWET01002553.1, read on the forward strand.
TTTTTAAACCAGAGCATGGAGCTGTGGATGAGCCCAGGAATGCAGAGCAGCAGCTGAGCCTCTCCACAGTGTACCTAATCTCCCTACTACAATTTGCAAAATGTACAGTTCAGGTTAAACCCCAAAACCGGTTCATTGCTCGTTCATTGTAAATGCTTTTTTTCGCTTGGACCCCTTGTTGACACTCTCATTTTTATTTCAGATTACCGCATCAGCCTCTCGAGTTTTTTGTCATGCTTAAAAAAAAAAGTCACTTGAGGTTTTCTTTACTTTCAAGCTTGTGAACATAAGCCGACGGTTGCATCATCTGACACATGCTGTTCGAGAACCTTTCTTCATAAAGTGACTCACTATAACAGCCGCTCTTAAACTTAAAGAGGCCCCGGGTAGCGGATTCACCGCGCCTCTTTTGCCTGTGCTGCTCTGTTATTGTTGGATGTGCCAATACTCAACGGATATGACTGAACTGTGCTGACAAAATCCTGCACACGTAAGACGCGTGACAGCTGGTCCTGAGCGTCTGCCCACCATTGGTCAATACTCATTATGATTTCATCAATCAAATAAAACCTCAGCGGAGGGTGAATTTTGCTTGTTTAATTGTGTGAATATTTATAAAGCTGGTTCTCATTTTAGTGGCACAAGATGACACACCGCTTAAGGGGGAAAAATGGCTGTTTTTTGTTGTTTTCTTTTTAAAGAGAGAAGAGGTAAAGAACTTGTCCAGGGGATTTCCATCAGGGCCAATAAAATGTATTGATCGTGAATTATTTCTGTCACTGCGTGTTATGGAAACACTTATTGGAAACGGCTTTCAGAATGTGGTGGAGTAGCTGGTTGCCATGGCAGCAATGTAAAGTGACACACCAATTGGCATTTCTATGGATTCATTTGTACAACATGAACTTAAAGTACATAAGTATGACAGGCTGGGGTTGTGGTTGTGGTTGTGCAGAACTCTCTGCCCTATAGTGCACCCCTATTGCTCTCTGAGGGGCTGAATCAGAGTTAATGCTTGGAACTGGAACAGGAAAGTTGCAGCACGCCGGGTGTTGTGAAACTACATGTTCCATCATGCTTTGCCAGGTATCAGCTATGCCTATGCTATTGGAGCATGCTGGGAGTTGTAGTTTCACCACACCTGTGGTGCCAAAGGAAGTCTATGCCTGGGCTAGAAGGTACCGCCCCCTAAAGTACCATCTCATGGAGCATTGGCTGCTGAGATGAAGGAGGAGCTTGCACAGCTGGCAGCTGATGCTTCCACACGCCATGCTGGAAGGTTGTCTCATAGCTATGATGTCACACTCAAGTGCCAACTCCCAGTCTGAGGAGTAGAGTCTGCAGGCCCTACCTTCTGTATAGGAAAATAAGAAACAGCTCACATTGGTGGTCACATTTAGTAACTTCTGGGCTGGCGGATGTCCTGTCCATTGCCTGCACATAGCAAACCCTATTTTATTGGTTGGACTAGTGGCATCACTAAATTGGGAGACAAGAAGTCTTAAAAATGGCTTTATCTGGTTAAAACCATGTACATGCTGTAGCATAACCTCCAACATGACCCATTCCATTAGGTACAAAATACTCTGCTCCTCAGTTTCAAACTATCAGTAACTATGATAACCTCCTTTGTTAAAGAAACAAATAGTTTTTTAAATATCAGTTAAGTCATTTCACCAGTTGAGTGACAGTTGGGAATCTAACCAGAAGCCAGGTGTCTACCTAAAGTACCATCTCATGGAGCATTGGCTGCTGAGATGAAGGAGGAGCTTGCACAGCTGGCAGCTGATGCTTCCACACGCCATGCTGGAAAGTTGTCTCATAGCTATGATGTCACACCCAATCTAATTAGAAGCCAGGAGTCCACTGGAGCCACTAATACTGGGGCAGGCTTGGCTGCACACTCCTGGGAGTCTGCAGCCCTGTCCTGTAGTCCCCAGGAGAGGAAGATGGATAGATGGAAACTCACACAGGCACTAAATGGTGTCAGTACAGAGATGAGACAACAATCAGAGCACAAGATGGAAATCGTGCAAGCAAAGATAAGTGTGGAAGATGGACACACGTGAGGCACTGAGTGTGACTAGAGAAGAGCAGAATGAAACAAGCAATACCAAAGATAGGAATACACACAGAACAGGGATAACACAGACAGAGGAGCAACCAGAGAAGTCCGGGAACAATAGGGAAAAAATTCAGAGAGAAGAGCGGAACACACAGGAAGCAGGGCAAGACAGCCAGAGACTGGATACAAGGCTGGATCCACAGCAAATCAACACAACAACTGCACGAGTACAGGGGTAGGAAGAATACACTATAACTGGCAGAAGCAGAGTGTCACTACAGGCTATTTAAAGAGAGGTGGGACAATCAGGGAAATGATTGGACTAACATTCTAAATACAATAGGGGAGTGCCAATCGCTCACTAGCAGCTAGAACACATGACTGCTGGCACCAATGAAATACTGTACAGCGACAGCCTGGTGCTTGCACTACGAGCCACAGTAGGGCAAGAATAAAATTTCCCTGCTCCAGGTAATTCCCTGGCTGGGCTGCCCCATAGATAAAGGCAGGGGCGGAAGTTGGCTCGGGCCTTGGAATGAGGAGGCAGGGGTCCAAGCCTGGATGAGAGGAGGCTGGTCTCGTGCTGCCCCCTCCTCACCCCCATCTGACAAGTGCAGTCTGGCTGGCCAGTAGGAAGCTATCAGAGGCTGGCACATCCGGCATTTAAAGATTGACAGCCAATGACAGTTTAGAGTTCTGTGGGGGCAGGCCTTACTGCTGCCATGGGCCTGCCTCTCCTCTGGGCCAGTAGATGCACCCCATAGTTACGCCACTAGGTGGAGGTACTGTACACAACAATGGATATACTGTATATATATATATATATATAAACACACACACAGTATTTCTAGTTTACTTACTTATACAAGTAATACAAACCAAACTTTCTTTTCTAAAGCAATTATGAAAATAAATATGTAAAATAGCAAAAAGAAATTTGACATTGTTTTTACTATGATAAAAGGGTCACGGGAAGCCATGCCGATATACGCGGGTTAACCAAAGCAGTTAATGCATGCGCGACGACTTCCAAAAGCGTTCCGGTGTCATGTTGTGTAACCGTGACACTGCGGTGACATTGGCACATTGCTGGACCCGCTGGCTGTTTCACACTAAAGATACTAGATAAACACATTGTGTCATTTAAAAAGGAAACTAGAGACGGAAGCGTCATTTAATACGTGAGCCTATAATGCCTGGGGAAGAAAAATAGAGATGAAAAAAAAATGGCATTGTGGAACTAATAAATAGAGTATGAGCGATTTAACGAAACATGTCATCGAGTGACAAGGTAGTTATTCTTGCAAGCAGGTGCACGGCAATTTTAGAAATATGAAAATCTTCAGAGGATTGCGTGGTACAATAGCTGGCAGCTTGATGGGTTCTGGCAAACATTCAGATGTTATGGTATGTCACCCCCCTTAGTGGGAAGAGGTCCTTGCCAAGACCTAAGACCCAGTGTTGGATACAGAGAGGCTCACATTCACAATCAGGGCACGGTGCCAAGACTCTGCTAGAGCCAAACTTGAAGACAACCACATCAAGTCCACTAAACAAAATGAACGAGGAAAATACTATAACTCTCTGTAATTAATAGAAAATAGTCATTTGCGATACGCTCGATATAATACAGAAGTACTGGACGCTTGTTGGAGTGGACTGGGGTTTGCTCGTTGGATGGCACCTGTTTCTTATAGTGGGAGGGGGTAAACGAAAGGCCAGCAGGAACCGACAGCATCACAGAGGCATGAAACAAGCCCAGATCGGACCTAGAGAAGACATAGACCTCCTGGTCTAGTGGAAGTACAAGTCCCATCATGCATTGCCAAGTATCAGCTATGCTTAGGACAGACCTGCGCAAATTGTGGCTCTCCAAGCAAAGGTGTATCTATAATGGGGGCAGGGTGTGCAGTGCACATGGGCTCCAGAGGAAAAGGGTCTGCATGGCCCCACAATGAACCCAAACTGCTTTACTGGTGGCAAACTCTCCAACATGACCCATTCCACCAGGTGCACAATACTCCGCTCCTGAGCTTCCAACTGTCACTCTCCTGGGTTGTTGTTGTTGTTGTCTGAAAAACATTTTACGCTTCAGCACAGGTGGTTACCACAGTAACTGATTGTTGGAAGTTCAGGAGCAGAGGATTTCATAGCTAGTGGAATGGGTCATTTTCTAGGGTCTACAGTGGCAGGGAGAGGATTCTTCCCGGCTGCTAGGAATGCAGAGGCCAAGCAGCTGGGTACCATCCTCTTGCGCTCCATGTATGAATACTGAGCAATGTATTTATAACCCGCATTTGCGTGCACATGGGGCCTGATCCAGACCTATGCTCGTGTGCGTTTTTACGATGGTCATAAGTGTAAAAACGGCCATTTGTACTTACTGCACATGCTTGGGGCAGATGTTGCGCTGATCTTATGCTCCGTAATTCTGTGCGTATGGGCCTTGAGCGTGCCACCTTCATAACTACGGTCCAGGGGGCGTGCCTGGCATGCGCTCCACTATGCCACAGAGTGTACATTCACCTCAGGGTCAGTGTATAGGAGATGAGAGCAGATGAAGATGAAAATGATAGGATTCAGGGTCAACTGAAGTTCTCCGTTGCCTCGTCCTACTGTGTTTATATCCGGGAATGGCGGATCAATCAGAGCCTTAGTCATTCTGACAGATCCACCTGTGCACAGGGTGACAATTACAAATTCATCACAATCCGAGGGGCCCCTAACCTGTCACGGATATGACCCCCTGACTCAAATTCTAGAACTGACTATCTGCAGGGTCTTTGGGGAGAGGGGCCCCAGTACAGGAGCATGCCTGTGTAAGTTAATATGCAGTTATTAAGGATATTAAAGGAACAGTTTAAAGTCATGTGAAAGAACGTATTGTAACATATAAGAGTGAAATATAGGTGCACTGTGGGAGGGATCTGCATTTCCAGATATTTCTACTCCAATATCATCCGTGATCATTCACTCCGTGGGTCAGATTCACAATAAGCTCCTGCTAAAGGAAATTTGGAGTACAAAGTAATGCTCGTCTCCCTGGAGGCCACAGGTTTTGGTGAGGGGAAATATGCAAGAAATAGCAAAAATACTAGCTTTCTTAAAAAAATGTATATAATGGTACATTACTACACACACTGGACTGGATCATGATCGTAGGCACATAAGCGCATTCCATATATCGGAGGCGGTTACTGGACAGAATGCAGCATCATTCATGCTGCGTTTCGATGCATAACAAGCTTCCGTGCACATGCGCAGTTAAGCTGGCCGAGAGTGGGTCCCCGTAGCGAATGGCCCTATTTCGAAAGGGCCGTTTGCTCCTAGTCAGTTCTGAACTGGCTGGGATATCGATTGCTTATGCCTTGATGAGGCATAGCAATCGATCCCCGGAGCACCAAACACGGTCCTCGGAAAGATGAGTTCCCCGAACCCGTTCCCTAACCCAAACCCTAAGTCTCCCCTGCCTCTCCACAGCCTATCCCTAAGTCCCCCCACCCCACAGCCTAACCATAAGTCCCCCCCCCTATGCAGCCTAACCATAAGTCCCCGGTGGCGGCACTTCCGAAAGTAAATGGGTGAGTATGCGAATCGCATACTCACCCATTCATTTAAAAAAAATTCTGAGAGGGCTCGCATTCGAAATAGGGACAGCCGAAAATCAGCTTTCGCCTGTCCCCAATTCACAATGCGATCCTTCGCAGCGGGGATTCACAACAAAGCTGGCAATACACTAGGTCGATTATCGATCCCAGCAGGGGGTTTCCCAATAACCCGTGTCATCAGCACCCTACACCTCTCCTGCTGGAACCGATAATCCTAGCAGAAGACGGAGGCACTTAAAGATTAGGGAGCCATTCAGTAACCTGATTGGCTCCCTTAATTTATCGGGCGCCCGATCATTGAATGATCGGACTAATAATCGCTTCAGTATATGGCCAGCTTGAGAACGGACAGGGTACTTGCTCATTGGGCTTGTGTAATTACCCTGTCGTTCTTAATTAACGATCCATTGATATCAGTTATACTATTCTATTTTCTGCTTTAAGCTGGCAAAAACTGCATTAAGCTGATACAAAGCCCAAAAATGGCGCTGATCGGACATATAAAAAATGCTTGATTTACCCCATCAACCAATTAGCTGGATATGGTCATCATGAGACAGCAGGATAACGAGCTTCATTATCAAATATTCCCTAAAGGCGATAATCTGGCAGGAAAATATGTAATTATTCCTGAGGACAACTGGGCTGCGTAACATCATTAATGCCCATAAACATGGCCAACGTAGATCAGATGTCGTAGCTTAAGGTCAGTTAGTACAATATGAATAGGGCCACACATACATGCCTTATAAAAACACAACCAATATTAGGCATTGGTTCCACTTTACTACCACATGTTGGGTTTAATATTAGCGCCTGGCTGAACGTCTCCTTTGTTTCAACAGAACACAAGTAACTGTAGGGTGTATAACAGAGGATCCAGTGAAATCTCCTCTATGACCATGAAAAAAATAAACACAAAATATGTGATAAATATTATCAACCATATACTTAAAACCAAAAAAAAGTTATACATTCTGAAAAAAGTTATACGTTCTGAAAAAAGTTATACGTTCTGAAAAAAGTTATACGTTCTGAAAAAAGTTATACGTTCTGAAAAAAGTTATACGTTCTGAAAAAAGTTATATGTTCTGAAAAAAGTTATCCGTACTTAAAAAAGTTATATGTTCTGAAAAAAGTTATACGTTCTGAAAAAAGTTATATGTTCTGAAAAAAGTTATCCGTACTTAAAAAAGTTATACGTTCTGAAAAAAGTTATACGTTCTGAAAAAAGTTATATGTTCTGAAAAAAGTTATACGTTCTGAAAAAAGTTATATGTTCTGAAAAAAGTTATACAATCTGAAAAAAGTTATACCTTCTGAAAAAAGTTATACGTTCTGAAAAAAGTTATACGTTCTGAAAAAAGTTATACATACTGAAAAAGTTATACATACTGAAAAAAGTTATACGTACTGAAAAAAGTTATCCATACTGAAAAAGTTATACGTTCTGAACTGTGAGAAAGTACATTTTCTTAGCTTCTCACAATTTCCATTAGTACTTCATTGAGAAGCCTTTTGTTGCAATTACAGCCTGACAATGACGTCCCATGGAGAGAACCAATGATTTTAGTTCATCAGATGTTATAACATGATACCATGATTGTATAATTACTTGTATTATTTGTACTTTATTCTGTGGTTATTTCTGACAAACAAACTTCTTTAAGCGGCTCCAAAGGTTTTCTATCAGATTTAGGTGATGGCTGTTGCCTGGCTATTCTAGCAACACAATATCATTTTCCTGAAATCACTCTCATTATCATGAAAAAGTGCTGACAGTATTCATTTTGACTCTAATACATCACTGCAAACACCTTATTGGATCCCTTTTGTGGCATCGCAACACCTGATTGGCTCTCAAAACAATCACTCTTATTGGTCAAGTTTGAGTTTAAGAATGTCACGTTCAAGGATTGTTTGGGATCGGTTCCGGGTTTCAGAGATGGAGACAACAGTGTTGGGTTAAAATGGAATTGAGCAGGTTTAATAATAGATGGGTGCATACAGAAGTAACGGTATCTGAGAGTCCCAGATGAGACAATGGTGTGAGTCCAAGTCTCTCAAAACCTCTTATTGGTCAAGTTTGAGTTTAAGAATGTCACGTTCAAGGATTGTTTGGGATCGGTTCCGGGTTTCAGAGATGGAGACAACAGTGTTGGGTTAAAATGGAATTGAGCAGGTTTAATAATAGATGGGTTGGGTGCGAAGTAACGGTATCTGAGAGTCCCAGATGAGACAATGGTGTGAGTCCAAGTAA